>OY720442.1:14718806-14961543 GCA_963082915.1 Dolichopus griseipennis
CTTCTCTGCGTAACAAAGTACGTTTTTAAATTTTTAATGCCATTAAAAAGTCGTTATTAAACCCAATTTTATTATAAAATATTTTACTTCAAAATTAATTTTTTTCGTTCCTAATTATTTGACCTTAACTGTATTTTTTTATGTGATAATTTAAAAACTTTTTTTTTGTAAAATAGAAATTTAATAGTTAATAATTTGTGTTGGGTTCATTGAAAAAAAACAACAAAAAAAATGAAAAATTTGTTTTGAAATTTAACACAAACAAAACATTTAATGTTATTTACATATTTATTACAGAATAATATATGTTACCTTTTTATATACATGAATACTTATACATACATAAAATTATATTGTCCCTAAAATATTTTTAATTGTTTAGATTACTGGAGCAAAATAAACGGTAGCTTAATTGAAAAATTTTAAATTATTTTAAAAATTTTTTTTTAGAAAATCAGTTTTGTTTAATGGCTTAAAGGGATTAAAAATAATAAAAGTGTTTTTTTTTTTGTTTTTTATGCAAGCATTTTGGTGTTTGGTTTTAATTGTTTTTGTTTGTGTGTGTGTGTGGTTTCAAAAAAAAAAAGTGAGATTTTTAAACACTTAATTACTTATACTAAAAAAGTGAAATAACAGTAAATGATATTTGAACAGCTGCTGTTCACTGTTTTTTTGTTGTTGTTTTGATTCATTTTAAAACAATTAGTATGTAATTTTTTTTTTTTTTGCATTTTGTGTAATTTTAGAACCTAGTATGGGGGCTTTAGGAAAATATTTTTTAAATAATATATTTATAATATGTTTGGTTTTTTTTTTATGGTTGCTATTTTAATTTTTTAAATAATATTTAAAATATTTTTCAGTAGTTGGTATTTAAAAGTCGGTAAGTATTTAAAAATTTTAATTTGCTTAAAGCGATTTACCGTTATAATATACAAAAAGAGTGGCCGGGGCAAGTAAATATTGTAGGTGCATTTATGAAATTAAAAATTGTTGGAAAATTAGATTTGAAATTAAACTAAAGTAGTAAGTAATTAAGTGATACTTTTATAAATTTAAAGTGAACCGGATTTAAAGTGAAGTAAAAAGGACATTTACACAGGTACAAATGAAAATTAAATATTTAATTACGAGTAATATTTAATAAAGATATTTATAAAAATTTGAAGTTGTTTTTAAAATTTTTGAGGTATGATTCAATTGACGAGTGAAGGGAGATTAATGGGTCGAGCGAAGAATTTAGTTCAATGTTACGGGTTGGACCTGAAATCTCGGTTTAGGTAACCCCATTTTTAGAAAATCTCTTTTTTGATATTCTAGAAAAATCTTATAATTCTGATTTTGTATCGCACTTTAAGATCCTTAAAAAATGATGTTTTAATAAAGCCAGATTTTCAATAATATTTGAGATTTTCTGAATGAGATTTTTTAAAAAAGCGAGATTTTCTAAAACCGAGATTTCAAAAAATGTAATAATGGTAAGAGAAATGTACTTACTTGCCTTGAACTTTTCGATGTTTTTGATAAAAGATACATCGAAGGATATGCTTATTTATAAAATGGAGAGCTCTCCAATCTTGATGACTACGTAACCAAGAAGTCAAAAAAAAAAAGAAAAGTGGCAGATCTCGAGTAACCTGGTCCAAATTACTAAAAAAAATGTATCAAATTTCAAGACATTGAATTAAAATCAGACAACAATTCCAAAATAGATTCAGGTGAAAGAGGTTTATGCTATTAAGAAGCTGCACATTAATAAAATAATTTTAATAACTTGTTTTCGAAAATTCTTATGGTTATATACTCTTAGCTCTAAATGTTTGTCAACTATAACTTTTGATATTGAATGGAAACTTTGTATTCAAAGTTACCAGATGTGTGTACCATAGCTATTTCCCAACTAAACAAAGTCACAGTTAAGATTTTTGATTTTTTTTTAAATATACAGCTTAAATGACTCTCGAATCTTTGAAGACTTACCCCAAATACACAACAAATTATTTCTAAAACACTCAGCAAATCTAAAACTTAAATCTTTTTTAACTTCTCCTTTAACTACTAAGTACTCCATTTCCTTTGTAATCAAAAAACATTTAAAAAAAATTGAAAAAAACTTTTAAATATTGATTATTAAATTAATTTCATGTTGCTTTTTTTTAAACACTATTAAGGTTAAGAACCGTCATACTTTTTCATCTATCTATGCATAAGTATCTAAAATTTTAAATAATAAAACAAAGTTTTTTAGTGATTGCTTTATTAAACTAATAACATCAAAAGGAATCGGTCTATTGAATTGTTTGGAACAATTCAAGTATAAGAAAATCCATTGTTATTATGTACAATGCATAAAAAAAACTTTACCTGAGTTTTTCCATTTTTTTTTATAGTACCTATAGTTATATTAAAGTACTTTTAACAATCTTTCAGTGTCATCAAACAATGAATCTTTGAATCTTTAAATTTGTCTTCTTGTTTGATGTGGATGATGATGTTGTTGTAGTAGTTGTACAAGTGGATAGTTCAAGTTGATTTAATTTTTATATATAAATTCGATAATTTTTTTTTCTTTAATTTTTCTATGTAAATGTCTTTTATTTAAGACTTTTATAATATTTTCTAAACTTTAAATAGAACAATGACTCATGATATAATCAGTATAAAAATTATATTATCATTCTAGATGTAAACAAGTATTGTAAGAAAATCAAGGTTTTCTGAAAAAGCACATTACCAAATTAAATAATATGTTCCAAAATATATGTTTTAAGTAACAATTTCTTTGATTTTAGTACAGCTCTTTGTAATGAAGATTTTAACACATTCACACGGAAAAGGAGTATAGGGCATTCTCCAAGTCTATTTAGGCTGGGCTTCAGTTTCTTAAATAATAATATTTACTAAACCGTTGATTACTCGGCTGTAGTTATTGTATAAGGTTATGAAATATGAATACACAAATGTTAATTTTGTGCGCCATCTATTATCTTACACAAGAGTTATTTTATATTATAACTTATTTTATATTACGATCTTAACTATTACGATATAATTATACAATTTTACTACATTTTTTTCCCCATAAAAGGCTACGCCATTGGTCAGATATGTAAAACTCTTAACACATGTTGAAATATAATGGTGGAACTTTAATGTATATTAATTAAAAAAAAAAAAAAGTTTAGAGCTTTAAAATAGCCAATTTTTTCAGTTTTTGATCCCTACCTGCTCCTAAATAACATGCGACACACTTTTGATTATTTGACTCATATGACACATATTAACATCGAAGAATCTAACTCCTCCTTAAGTTAATTTTTAACTTGAAGCATTTGAACGATGGAAGTAGTCAAATATGTTGCAGAAATGGATTTTGTATAACGGTAAATTTAAATTTCGAATGGCAGCCCTGTTTATTTATTTTACATACATTTTTGAAACTAATAAAAGCAGATGTCGCTCAAAGTTTCTAACATAAGTTGATATTATTTAAATATAGGACTTTTCCGAATTTTTGGAGGCTTTAGCTGCATGACGGGTGGGACTATACTATAGACAAAAGTTGTTCAACCAAATATTCTTTGTTTTAAATCCATCCAGAGTTAAAATTTCATTGCTGTATCATATAGGGCGTAGTAGTTTAATAAACACCCTATCGGACAGACAGACGGATCGACAGAATAAAACTAATAAGTACATTTCTTTAAAATTTTTCAAGTATAAACTGAATGAAATTATTCATTTTTACAATTTTCTTTTTTGTATTTAATGTTTAAAAGAAAAAAAAATAAGAAAAACAGTAAAAAAAAAAACAAAAATTAAAAGGACTAACTTCTAATAAGAACTATAAAAATATTCTTACTATACATACATACATACATACCATAAGTATTGTACTAAATAGTAATGTATAAGTAAAGTATCTTTTGATTATTATACAATTGTGTATTTTGGCCAGTCTCATTAGTAATTCAGCTCCAAACATCGAATGATTTTAGTGTTTTGATCTTAAGTCGTTTATTCCATTCAAATGCAAATTAAATTCGGTTTTTATTATCAGAAGAGCGTTAAAGAAATCACATCATTGATTGTTAGCGTGAAGGAGAAAACAACAACTAAAAGAAAAAAAAAAACAGAATAAATAATTTAAATATCAAAGATGTATTAAAGAATGAAAAAGTTTGTTTTTGTTATGATTTGATGACTTTAAAAAAATAATGCTTATTTTCTTTTGAGGGGGTTGTACAATAAACACTAAAAATGGGAAATAAGTTAAATAGAATGTTATTGTATTGGGTGTAAGGACATTTAAGGAAATAAAAAAAATTTAGATGCTCAATTAAAATGTTTAGGCGAAATTAGTTACTAAATCGAGCTCTACAAGCACTGTAGAGTCCGCCAAATCGTGTCGAAACACTTGCATTTGCAAAAATTGTTTTAGTGAAATGAATAGGAAACTACTCGGACTTAATAACCAAAATTGGTATAGGGGTATATTAACTTTGGTACGGTGTTTGTAACTACATAAAGGGGGCAAGCTATTGATATGGAATAGTATATATATTTTTGATTAGCGTCACCTCTTGAGTTGTTTTAGCAATGTCCATTCGTCTGATTTTCCGTACGTCGTGTTACTCTAAAAAATAGGGTGCTACCTTGATGAAATTTATACTGTAGAATACTAATGATGGAAGGAAGGCGAGGATTGAAAATACCTGAAATCGGACCATCGGTTTGGATCGTGGAAACTTTTTATCTAACCAAGGTCAAAAGAGCCGATGTCGTAAAACTTCCAATTTTGGTGAGGCGGTGTTGCTTCCTATTTCGCTTGGGACCCTGAAATTTAGGACCAATTGACTTATGACTATCTAATATGTCAAAAAATAAGTGAGAATCCGCATTTCTAAGTTAGTTGCTTCCATATATTTTCTTAGGAATTTTTAAAAACCCGTATTTATATTATGCTAACTCCGGGCCTTAAAAAAGCGCTTCATCATGTAGTCTAAGGTATCTCTCTGTAAAGTTTGAAATGATCGTAGCCGGAGGAAAGTTTTAAAGTTATATAATATTGAACTGCTTTAGTAGTTTAAATTTTGAAAAGAATATAACGTGTTACAAACAAAATTTAGAGGAGGAAAGTACCGACAGAAAAACATACGGGGCAAATCATTATTTCTATATTTGTTTTTTTTGTTAATGAGGTCAGGGATATTTTGATCTGAAATCTATGTTAATACTATTCACAATTACTATGTAGTAACGATATAAATAGAGAAATACTATAAATAAAATGTTATAAAACAATGAATTTTGTTTTAATATTTTTCAAATTAACATACAAATTTGATTGAAAGATAATAATATGTATATATACATACTCATATACATATATGCTAAAGCAGTTTTCAATATAATATTTTAAAGAGCAGTTTTTAATATGAAAAAGTTAAAATTAAAACCAAACTCTATTTTAGTTTAAATAAAATTTAAATTAAAATTTTAAGATATTTTGATAGAATTTTGCTTAAAGTCGATTTAACTCAATTTTTGCATAGAACCAAAATCAGAAATGAGTTTCTCAATATATACAAATGAAGAATATCTAATTCCTTTTTTTCTCGAGTTTAAACTTTCGCGATTTTAAAAATAGATTCAATCCTTTTTTACGCGATTGAATTTGAAATAACGCCATTTAAAAAAAAAATAATCAAATTTGATTTAAAACGGTTTGATATTCCAAAAAATAAAATTTTTATGCGATTTTTACGTTATTTTCAATTTACACGTATCGTATGTATCGCGTAAAATTATAATTAAGAGTAT
Organism: Dolichopus griseipennis; assembly: GCA_963082915.1. Lineage (NCBI taxonomy): Eukaryota > Metazoa > Arthropoda > Insecta > Diptera > Dolichopodidae > Dolichopus > Dolichopus griseipennis. The sequence goes on from OY720442.1 coordinate 14,724,630, forward strand.
TTTCAATTTACAGTGTCTTTACTTATTGTGAATTAATTGTGAATTTAATCCATAACATATCATACACTTGGCTGGGCATTCACGATGATTTATGATTAAAAACGTAATCTACAAAATTCAGAATCGGAGCCTTCAATCTAGCGCAGGTTAAAAAGTAATTCTGTTTATCATTCATTTTCATTTGAAAATTCATTTTCTTCATTTTTTTCTGAACTTCATTTTCAGATGAGCTGAATTTTCAGATGAACTGCTTAAGGTGTTTCAATTCGTTACAAAAAAAAAGGTAGATCAGTGAAAATTACTTGTGACATAAGCCTTAGAAGCTCTTAGTCAGTATAGATTACTTCTGACAGTTAATAAAGGGTAAAAGTACAGTTGTTAAACATTTTTATTGAAATAGTTAATAAGTTTAAATAGATGTTGTATACATTTCAATTGATTTTGTATTGTTGATATTAAATTTAACAAAATACAATCAGAACTAAATCACTAGGTTAATTACTTGGGAAAAAGTGAGCAAGTGAACAATGATTTACTTAATAAAGTAAACTCTTAAAAAAATTTATCAGAAAGACTGAAATAAGTAATAATTTATTCATTATAAAATAATTGCGGGAAATAGATTTTGATTGGATTAAAGTTAAAGGCAAAAAATTTTCACAAATTTGTAAATTTTATTATTATTTACATGTAATTTATAATGAGTTTGAAAACAGCGTCCCAATCGCGAGCTCTATGAGCTGTACGACGACGCTGATCTTGTAACTTGGATTAAAATCCAACGATTACGCTGGTTAGGTCACGTAGTAAGGATGAACGATAATGCACCAGCAAGAGCGGTTTTTGACTTCAATCCGGAAGGTAGACGCAGAAGCGATCGAGCCAATCTTTGATGGAAAGACGGTGTTCAATAAGACGTAAAAATGCTGAATATTGTTGGAAGTTGTAGAGAAGTTGCGTAAGACAGAAGACAATGGAAGAAGGCTTTCTCCTCGGTTCAAAAATAATAATTTGTTATGCCGATAAAGTAAGTAAGTAATTTATAAAAATTGTAAGAGTTGTGGATAGGTAAGTTTGATGAAATTAATACAGTTAAAAATTGTAAACTTGTAAAAGCATAATATGAAATTTAAATTAAAAAGCATATGTTACCTCGTATTCTATTAATTTACCAGCTAATACTTTACTTTCCAGTTACTATTTATAATATTAACTGCTTTTTAAATTAAATTTTAATATAAAATCTAAATCTAAATTAAAATTTAAAATATTTTTAAACAAATTAAAAAATCTGTAATGTCGGGAAAGAATTTTATTCCTTAAAGAAAACATTTAATCGAGTGTATCTAACTTCACTTAGATAACATTTAATTGATGAAAAATTTGTAAGAAAATATATGACTTTCATTTAACACATGTAATATATAATAAACAGTTTAAAATCATTTAATCATAGATTAATATTTAAAATATATGTTGATTAGGTTACATTCTTTGGTTTAATTAAATATGTATGTATATGTATGTGTGTATATATAAATTTCATAAATTAGTTAAATATTTAAGATATCATATGATTAAAAAAAAAAACAAGGAATTATTTATTTATTTAATTCAGTTTTTTTCTCAATACAAATAAATTAAATGAGGTAGAAATTTTCAATTCATTAATTTTTTCACATGTTTATTTAAGAAAAATTGCGAAAAAAACAAAATATTACCCTTAAAAATTGTTTTTTCTTGTTTTATTTTCTACAAAATCAAAATTAATTTAATGATAAATGACAGAATATTGATTTAAGATATGTTTTATTTAATCTTAATTTTTATAAAATAAATATTATTTTAGACAGTTGGAATTAATTATTAACAATTTTATGTGTTGTGTTGTGTTGTAATAGAGAATAAGTTTTACTTTTGCTTTATTGGAATTTACAAATTTATTTTTAAAAAAAAGCTTAGACTATTAACAAAGTTTTTGTTTAGTTTTAAAAGCAGTTAACTACGTATTCTAGTAACTGGTAAGTAACGTAGTAATTTGTAAGTTAACAGAATATGCTTTAAAATTTAAAATTCATATGGTTTTTACAAGTTTACAATTTGTAGCTGACGGAGGGCTAATTTAATCTAGTTTACCTCTCTACAATTCTGAGAATTTTCATAAATTAAAAGTCCCCAAGGGACTTATGACCTTGGGAGCTTTGACTCAGCGTGGTGGGTCATAACTCCTTTATAAAGTTCCCAACTTAAAAATTTTTTGTAATATTAAAAAAAATATTAATTTTATAATATTACAAATATAATATCAGTGACGGGTGGTACACATTTTGGGGTTGCATTCGAAATCAGAGTATTCTCTTTTTCCAAAATTAAGAAAACAAAAATAATTTGTTGATTTTTAACAAAAGTAAATATGTTTCCTAATATAGTATCTCGCATAGATAAATAAATATAAATACATATTGTTGTTCATCTAATATTTTGCTTATACATATTTTTATATCATACTTTAAATTATAAAGATCAGAAAAGACTTTCAGATTTTATTTAAAAATTTTGACTCAATCCCACAATTTAATTTATATGATTTTATAACTCATAATTTAATAAAGGCAGTTATAACTCACATAGTGGGTCATAACTTCTTAAAGGAACTAGAAATTTAATAAAGGCAGTTATCAATCACTTAATGGGTCATAACTGCCTAAAGGGATTTGTGACTCACTTGCAAAGGACTTATGTCTCACTAAGTGACCCTGCACCAATCAAATTTACAATTTTGTGAAATTTTTTTTTGCAAATTGAAGGATTGTAAAATTCGTGATATAGGCACCAGGCAAATTATGCTTATTATAACAATTGTAAAATTTTGTTGTTTCATATGATCAACAAATGTAATATGATGAACAAAGGTTCAATTATTGTAAACTTGTAAATTTTACATATACACTATTTTAAAAAAACATCTAATTTACAAACGTAATGTGTTTTTAAAATTTACAAGTATTTTTAAAAATGTGGCATTTCACAAAGGGGTACTTATGTTATGAAAGACGTTTTTAATTACAAATTGAGAAATTAGTAGCAAGTTGAAAATTTTAATAAAATTGTATAAAATTTTCAGTTTTTTTAGTAGAGTTTAATTGAAAATCTAACTTCCATTAAATGAAATATTTTCTAATTTTTCAAAACTCTTTTTTTTTTTAATTTTACCTGTCCTAAACCATTTAAGTTCTTCAAGTCGTACCTTTAACTTTAATCCAATCAAATGCTATTTTTCACCTGCTCAATAAATATTCTATTTCAAAATTTAATTTATTTAATGATTAAATAAAATTTTGGGTACAATTTACTGTAGGTTCATTGTCCAGTCTCCTTCAAGCTTTGCTAAGATGCATCTAAAGTGCTTTATTTAAAATCTATATGTGTCCTAGCGAGAAACAGGATTATTTAAAATTTTTAAAATCCTTAATTGAATAAAAACAACTAACTGAAAGAGTCATACCACATTTGAGAAACTATTGATCTCAGATTGGTGTTGCAAAGATCAATTATAAGGCAAGGACACGTTATTGATTTGCGTTCTGTATATATTTATTTTAGAAATGGAGAAATAATATAATTTTTAGGCCAGGCTATATAATTCCTAGTTCTTAAATAGTATTGGGAACGAAAGCTTAATTAGAGAAAACTAATTAATTTTTTTACTATTATTCTTTGCAAACTATATTTAAACTTAAACTAATAATATACTATTTTTTTTTTATAAAAATATGTAGAATTTTTGAAAAATTCTTTTAATGGACAATTTTGTAATAATGGAAATATTTTCAATTAAAATTTTATAAACCAACACACAATCTTAAAAGTTTTTCTTTAAATGTTTTTTCATATAAAAAAGTAAAAATTTCCCAAAAAATTGAAAAATTAATTGAAATTAATTTTGCAATAAATTTTCTTACAAAATCTCTTAAGAATAATTTCTCTTACCTTAAAAGTGATTTATATACTATGTATATTTAACTTATTTTTAACTTATTTTAAAGGTATAGGTAGCCTAATATTTTATTTTTAAAGAAATCACATACTTTATTTCATTTTTTTACTTATTCTTTTTCTTAAAATACTACAAGATACTCTTCTCAGATACTTCTTACTCTTCTCAGATACAATCATTCGTTTTCCGTACACAATTCTTAAAAACTTCTTTCAAAATTTATATTTTTGTAGGGAATACATGAACTTATGAAGTTTTATATTGGATGTTATATTTGTAAGGAACAGTAAAAAAAAATTGGAAGTTTTCATATTGTATCTTAAAGATTTTTTTTTGTATACTCTTAAGAGTTACAAGTTTATTTTAAGTTATTTTTATGTTGAAGATTTTTTTGTTTCTGTTTTTATTTTTTTTATTTAAAAAAAAAAAAAATAAAAAAAATTTAATTTCTCCCATGAGAATATAACAGAAAAAAAAAATAAATATTATATAAAGTATTTTATTTTTAAATACAGTGTAAGTTAAAAGTTACATAATATTAAAAGGAAGTTTATAAAAAAAATGGAAAAGTATGTAAAAATTAAATTATGCTGTTTAGTATTAAATACATTTAAAAAATTTTAAAATGTTTTACAAATAACTGCTTAAAAGATAATTTGGTTAATTAGAAAGGCTATTTTGAACCTCAATTTGACTTATAAGCAGAGCACGGTGAAAACACTTCTTTTTTCACAAGGTTCGGTGACAAACATCAAAAGTTGTCAAGAGTCCTTGAACCGGTCTATGAGTAGTTGTGCATTATATAATCGGAAAATTTTAAAACAATTTTAAATGCAAACGTTCGGATTGGCTTTGAAAGTAGTTATTAGAAACGAAAGCTTGGTTATTTTTGATATTTGAATAATGAAAGAAGGAATGATGGGGACGAATTTGTATTAACTTAAGAATCTTAGGAAATGCTTGAAATAAATTTATAAAATTCTAGATTGACGCTACATCAGATTGATAAAATATACTCTTATAGTAAGCTTTAGTTTATTACTATTCAATTGACAAAGCTATCACATTTTAAGGTTGCTGTACTTACGAAACCGGATGCGCATATATAAGAGACGGACAATTACAATTGTTACTTTATTTTTTAACAGAATCCATTAAAGTCTAAAGTTTAACTTAAACTGACAAATAAATTGACTGACTGACGAACAGAAAAAAGCTAATAAGCAAATTTTCCAAAATATCTTTTAATTTGACAATTTAAAAAGACATACATAATTTAATCCAGCCGATGGTGCGGTGGTTGTGGCGCCGGCTTTTCATAGGAAAGGTCCCGGGTTCGATCCCTGGCTGGGTAAATTCAATAAATAGTATATAAACAATATTAAATTGTATAAAAAAATAACTTATAATTAAATATCTAATAGTCTAAAATAGAAAAATAATAATTAATAACCAAATAAAATAAAAAATATTACTTATAATCGTGTTCCCGAAATAACCTATAACTTAATAGTAAATGAAAAATTAACTTTATCTATATAAACATATGCATCTGTCAAATTGACAACAGTGACACATGCATATGCGACATGGCATAACCCAACAAACATTTGCTCTGTACGTCAAGAGATAGGGGTATGCAATATCGCAGTGACACCTTGCAGGAAATCTAGGAAAACGCAATGATTTCTTGCGAAAAAATTTGACGTAGTCTTTCCACAAGGCGTGAGACTGAAAATAATGTGGAAATTGCTACAGCAGACCAATCATCTAGCTTAGTCAACAAAACGATATACGAAACGGAAACAGAGCCTCGGACAGAAGCTTTGTGGAAGCCCTACGCTCCCCCAAAGAGTAAAACAGGAAAAAAAAACATACTCTAACTATACCTTGTCAAAAGCTATGTTTTATAAATTAAAATTTTACTAACAGTAAACGGTAATCATTTACTGTACAAATAATTGAGAATTGTAACCAAAATTGGACAATGAAGTATATTTCAATATATAATTGAATTTAATTCAATACTATTGTTCATCCTCGTTAATTTTCAAACTTTGTTTAAATTTTTATCTAAAAGATAAATATAGTTGACTATCACCATAGCTACTGTCTTATCTTATAATGGTAAAATTTTATAGTTTACAAAAACAAAAAACCAAGGTAATAGAAAACTTCTATGATGTCCTTGATTTTTGTTACGTGGTCTATTGTAATCATTTTATTATCCACCACATTAAAAACTTTTCTCATTGTATATTTATTATTCAGTTGTAGAAGAGTCTGTATTTTGTTAATATTATATAAGTTTTTTCGAGGTGACTATTTTTTTTCTTAATGTAAAAACATTCAAAAGCAATCTTTAAAATAATATAGAAGTTATAAAATTAAAAAAAATTATGATTAAAGCTTAGATCTAAAGTTTTCCGAATTAAAAAATCAAAGTATTGCTTTAGATATTGATATGCACCCTTGGGGTGAAAATTAAAAATTGGCAGGAGGTGTAATTTTAATACCGAATTAATAAAACTTGTACGCTGCTAATGAGTACGTAAATCTGAAACATGGGCAGGCAGTACACTACTTTATAAGTTATAAAATTATTGAATAGTAGTTGTAGTTAATTATCCTTAGCAGGGGAATATTTAAAGGAGGGCAGATATTAAATAAAGTAAGAGAGAAAATTTAAGCAACCCAACTTTAAATATGAATTTTGGAGCATTACAGAGTCATAGAACAACTGCTAATCATTTACTCTGTACGTTTTAGATATTGTCTTAAAAGTTCTCTTTATACAGTTAATTTGGTTACTAATATAATAAACATTCTTGGATATCTAGAATGGGTCAACTTGAGAAAAAAATTCGAATAAAAAAATAAAAATTTAAATAATGTCCATAAGTTCCTTTTATTCCGTTTTTGTTTTTTGTTTTATAATCAATGATTCCCTTTACTTAAGATTTCATATTTTGTCCATATTGTGTATTATTAAAAAAACTATTGCTCCCAAAAGATTATTAAAATTAAAAAAGTTTTTGCAGAAAAAATTATCATAAGTTTTCAAAAATTATAATTTGCAAAATATATTTTAAATTATTATGTAAAGAACTTATTATAATTTAAAATTAAAAAAAAAACTCCATAGTGTAATATAATTATTAAGTTACTTTCATCTTTGGTAGGGAGTCTAATAACAGCATTTTTTATATTCTGAGACTAAGTACTTATAGTACCAAATTTCTTACAAGTGATCTTTGGAAGCAATCAGTAATTATCTCTTGTTTTGATCAATTGCATCGCACTTTTAAACGAACAATTTTTAATTAAAGGCCTTTCTAAGGTTTTAGTAGTATCCGCGTAAAACCAAATGGCTATATTTAAAAGATAAGTTGTATTGTCAGCTTTAAAAAAATATATAGGTTTAATGGCGCATATTATCCTTTAAGGACGAAAAGGACATTTGAAAGTATCCTTGTTATTTTAGTCTATTTTACAAAAAACGGTTATATTTTGCGATACAATCATATATGTTCAATATATATAAATTCAATTAAAGCTATTAATTAAGATAACTTCTGCTTCTTATCTTTGGAAATAGACATCGAACTGAAATGGATTAAAAATTAACCTACCAATTTTGTAGTATAATTTAAATATCGAAACAAAAGTATAAAATTTAACTTTCAAGGTAACTTCAATAAATAGACTAATAAAGTAAGCTAATTTCTGTTCGTCAACAGGCTTCCAAAATAGAGCTTATTTTCGGTAATCTGTCAAAAAAAATACTCCATCCAAAATCAAAAATCATTGTTAAAAATCAAATTCTTAAACTCAAAATCTTGCTGTTTAAAATTAAAGTTGCTCTTAAAACAAAATTCCATTCACATAAGACAAAAATTTATGTATATAGAAGTTATTATTTAAGTAAAAGCCAACATCAATGTTTCGGATAGTCTCATATATATATTTTATTTTGTAGTATTTCTTAATATCCAAACTAGAAATTTGATCAGATGCTTATTTTAGAACTATTAAGGTTTAAGTTAAGATATTTCCTTATTGTAACTTCGGCTATTTTTTAATTCCCCATACAAAAGTTGCCTTTGATAACTTCGACCCCAAATTGTATATTTGCATTTAATTTTGTTCCAAAGCTTGATTATAAAAAAGTCCTCGTCCTAGTTCTTATTGGTTAAAGTTAAACACCACCAAGAGGCACCTAATCTTGTTAATCTATGCGATTTTCCTCGTCTTCCACCTACTCTCTTAAAAAAATCAACACTTTAGAAACAACAACACAAGTAGCAGTCTGCAATCATAATTCTTTCTAAGTATTTAAAATACCATAAATGTAACATATGAGTTTAAAAAATTTAATTTTTCTTTTAAAACTATTTTATATTTATTTAACATTTGTTTTACACATTCATCTTTAAAATAAAAAATATTTTTTCTCCATTTTTTCATAATAAAAAAAAACAAAAAAAAAAAAAATAAATAAAATTGAAAATGAACCTAAGAAAAATTACAAAAATTTTTCTATTACTTTGTAAGATAATGAACATAAGGCGTCAGTTGTTAACAAGAATTATCATTAAAATTTTCATTCTTTCATTTCCACAAATTCGCAATTTTTCTTTATCCTTTCTTTTCTTTTTTTTTTTCTTTTTTTTTACTAAAGTCATTTAATTTAATACACTCACTAGGAAAATAAGTTGGGTTCACTGATTTAAAATTCGGTTTATAATGGGGAATTTAAAAAATAGTTTAAAGTTACATAAGTTTCCTAAATGTATTTTCACTCAGAAACTAAATCAGTTTGTTAGAGTTTCACTCTTTATGTCAGTTTTGCCGTATACACAATGGAAATGTTTTTAAACCTAATAAAGTAGGTAAAGTAAAGTAGTAAAATATAGGTACATTGCTCGATTAAGAACGTCAGATCTAGCACAAGACTTTGAGAAAAAGCTTTTAAATTCAATAAAGAAAGGCTTAAAAGTACATTGCTGCATTAACAACATTAGAACTATTACAGGCCTCGAATAAAATTGACTTTTCCAATTAAGTTCATTAAAATTAAAATGAAATCTTAGCCTAAGCCCATTAAAATTAAAAACTCTTTCAAATTTATTACACGATTATAAAATCCGTGTTATTTAACTAATTTGTATATTTATATGAAAGAAACTCCTGCTCTCATATTAATTCGTTAACCTTGATCACAATTGCGTTTATTGCGGAAAAAATATTCAAATATTAAAATGAACAAATTAAAATTAAAAAAAGAAAGAAGTTGAAAATTTTTCAATATTTTCCAGATCTTTTGTCACGTTTTCATTTCTGTTTTTAATTTTTCAAAGTAGTGAACAATTTTTCATACCTCGGTCTTAAATATTTTCTTTTTTTATTTTCATTTATATTAAATATATTCAAATTCGTTAAGTGAACATTTTATTTTTGTATTTTTTTTTTTATTTTTCTATTACGATTTAGAGTGACTATACAGTGATTACAATTTTTGCGGTTGTAAATACAGTATAGCAGTTGAATTAGTTTAAATTATATTTTTGATAAAATTTTTTGAGTGAAATGAAAGAATGTTTGTATATTTGGATTGACAGTGAGAGATAAAAGGTTATTGATAAAATTCACTCGAAACTGGAGATTTTTCTTAATTAATTAGGAGTTCTATTCACTGACTAATTTTTAATTATGAGTTCTATTCGTTTACTTGAATCCGATCTACTTTTCAAATTTAATTTTGTCATTAAAAATAGTTATTGATGATCAGTGATCACTAACAACTTTAAAGAAGTTTATTCAAATTTGAGTTCAGAAATAACAGTTCTTTTATTCGGAGTTAATAATTGAAGTTAGGTGTTAAAATTTTTTGGACAAGATTAGCATACTTGTAGGAGTAGCATGATTGGGTTTTTGTTATAAGTGGAAACATCCCAATTATTTTGTAGGATGTTGGAATTAAAATACTCAAAAATAATATCAGCCAGTTGGAATTAAAATGATCAAAAATAAAATCAGCCAGTTTGATATATAATAATAAATTCACGTTTTTTTCCAAAAAAAAATAATTTTATTTATAAATATTGCATATTTTTAGGAGAAATTTTTTAAAAAAATACTCGCATCGATGATTATACGGGAATTAATTTTAAATGTGAATTAAATACTAAATGAAATTTTAATAGTGCTTTAAACTCCATAATTCCCGTTTGAAATATTTCCATTTTTTCAATAAATGGTAGAGTTTAAAAATATTGCATATTTTTTGGCGCAATGGTGGTAAACTTATAGTTATATATAATTTAAAATCATAATCAATTCTACAGAACAAAAACGTATGGTTTTCATGGTTATATTAATTTCATTTTCGAAGATTAATCATAGAAGACCATATTAAGTATTTTAAAACTTCAATATTTAGGTTCAACTTGGGCAGTCCCTAATACAGAGTTACGTGGAAGCAATGTTAAATCTACTTTAATTAATATTGTATATTTTGTTTATCACTGTATGTTCATATATTTTATACCTATTATTATGTGATATACATATATATATATATATATATATATATTAACAATCAGCATATGCTTCACATATACAAATATATGCTACTCGTTTCAATGCCATTATATAAAAATATAAGAATTCATACTTTTATGTTCGTTACATTTGTTCCAATGCTGGCATATGTGGTATATAGTTAGTGGTTTTAAAATCAAAGCATCAAAACCTACAAAAGCAATTTCAATGTTGTGTAGAGTAAAGTGTATTTTACATTTTAAATAATGTCAGTTTCTTTTTTTATTTTTCATTTTAATTTTTTTTTTTTTTCATTTAAGACGTGATTTTGTTTTATGGTGTGCTTTAGCATCACGTACAAATTACAATAAACGTGTTTTTTTTTTTTTTTTGTGTTCTTCCTTTTCATTTTTATTTCATTTAAGAACAAAAACTGTTGGAAAATAAAAAAAATGATAAAAACAAAAATTAAAAAAAACAAAATACACAATTGAGTAAAGGCATATAAAAGTATAGAGGAACATTTTCTAGGTACCTACATAAACATATACCTATGGGATTACACTGATATGTGTACCTACATCCATACCTAGATAGAAAAAATTGGTAAAAAAAATTTCCTTTTCTTAATCGCAGTGTAAAATTTTAAATCTTTTGCATGTTATAAAAATGATAGGTTCAAAAAATAAGTTAAAATTTTTATAAGGGATTTGTTAACTACACAAAAATTTCTTTTAAAATTAATAAATCCTAAGGATTTGTCAGGATTTTTAAGGGTTTATTAATAAATGTCAACTTATAATGGTAAATCCCTCTGATCTTCTGGGATAAATTTGATTAGAAATCATAAATGAAAAAATTGGAAATTAAATTAAAAACCTGTTTGACCTGAGACATAACATCGTATAGAAAAGGTTTGTAGCCATTTAACTGATAACTTGAAAAATTGAATTTCGTATAATACTTTACTAATAGAAGAGAAGTACCCATACTGAAGCAAAAAAGTAAGAAAAAATGAATACAGATAGGTCATATGCTAAGATGTGCAACATGAGGCACGTATAGCATAGGGGTGGAATTCCAAAAGATGAAAAAGATGCGGATGTCCAGAAAGACGTGGTGACGCATAGAACTAACTAAACTTAATCAATAGAACCTCGCACAAGAGAATACAAGAATAGCAGCAGGAAACCGTGTGTGATGGAGATGACAAATGGAAGCCCAATGCTACTTCGCGCAGTGACATGGCATCCTTACTTATATATTATATAATAGATTCTACAAATAGAATACAAATATTTGCTTAAGGGAGTTTCTTTACAAGCATTCCGTTACAATTCATGAAAAAGCCTAGTACAAAATCTTTCGATTCAAAAAACATTTCGATTTGTACTAGCAAAAAAAGGGAAAAACTCTACATGACTGTGTTCCAAAATTATAGAGGAATATTTAGTAAGATTGACCAAATGCATCCATTTTTTACCAGGACTTAAGCTTTGTAGATAAGACTGAAGTCTAGAAGATTTTCATTAAATCACTCTTACAGGTTTACAGGTTAATTATAATAAGATTGAAGTAATTCAATATTTACTAAACTCCAGATTGGTAGGGTTGAAATGTGAAATATGAAAGAAGTCATCAAAATAATTTTAGGATATATACAGGATATGTTTTCGTAGTGACAAGCCATATATCCTATCCCACGTTTCCAAAAATGTTTAGTTGACGTTAAAAATGCAAAAGTAAGGCATTCTACTCGGGCCGCAAAGCCTGCGTTTTAGATGGCACATGCTATCCCCCATATCAAAACAACAAGGTATTCTACTAACAAGACTGACAATCTCAAACTTTTATAAAAATACAAATATTAATTAAGTGCTTTTTTTTTAATACAAAAAAATAAAAAAAAATTTAAAAAGAAAAATTTATTAAAGTTGAAATTGAAATTACAAATCTATTTGTGTGGTTAAGGAAAAAGCAATATTCATTTTCTTTAATATTTTTTGCACGTTTGAAAAAAAAAAATATTTTCCCATTTCATTGTGAAAAAAATTTTTTTTTTTTTATTTTTCTAGGTTGAATTGATAAATATTACAAAACATTTATTAAAGTTTTCATATTTAAGGATTAAACTTTTCTTTACAATCTTGATATTTTTCTTACACTTTAATATAGAAAAGTCTAGGTAAAACAAGGAAATTCATTGCATTTTATGCCCTCAAAATGGTTAAAGTTCATGCAATTTTAACTAAAATAAAGATTATAAAAAATATTCGAAATTTTATATATATATTTATACTTACGCTCTCTTTTATTAAGTAATTGAATTAACTAAACTTTTAAAGAAAATTGAAAATAAAAATGGTAAAAAGTTAATAATATTTACACCTAATTGTAAAGTAGTCACGTATCACCTTAAAGGTTGATTTTCTGTTTTCAAAAATTGTTAAATACAAATAATGTATAATGGTTATGTTTTTATTGTTTTATTCTGATTGTCAAAATTTGTTATACAAATTGTTATACAATTTTCCAGTAATAATATTAAATTTGAACGAAAAATCTGAAAATTATATATAAAAATTCTGGGAAATATGGCTTGTTAAACACCTAGGGATATGCCTTATATTTAGTAAAATGTTGAGTTAATATTAAAATTTTTAGAATCCTTAGGAAATGGTTGTTAAAAATTTTAATTGATTAAAATTTCCATGAAATCACCACGTGGATGATTTTTGATTCTTTTTCCCTTGACCATAAACGTGACATTGGAATTCTCCTTCTGCTCAATTGATGCCCTAAAGAACAAAGGGATATTACAAAATTTACAATATTCTAAAAAACACGATATTTTATTGATAGGAACTGTATATTAAATAATGTCCCTTTAATTTGATTGTAATTAATACCTGAGGGACAACTGCTTCGTCATCATCAACTTTAGATGAACAAAGTAAAGCCTGTGGGTTGGTATTGGAAATTGGTGGATAGTGTTTCGTAATATGAATCTACTTGAACTTAATTCATCTGCAGTATTTTTGTGCCTCTTCTCTAGATAACTTTAATTAAATTAAAAAAAAAATATAGTGATAAATTTAAATTTTTAAAAAAATTTTGTATTAAAATTTTTCAATAATGATAAAAAAATGTTATTAATGGCGGTTTATTTGGTGTTAAATTGATTTTTTTTGCTATTTAAAATTATTTAATTAAAATGAAATATTTTGGTAAAATTTTTCATTTTACTTTTGTTTTAAAAAAAATAAAAAAAACATTTAATTAAATATTTTACATAATAATATACTAATTAGCATTTAATTAATGTGTTAATTATATTAAATTACAAGTAAATTTATTGTATTTTTTGTATATTAAAAGAGTTGAATATAATTTGGGACAATTTGCCCTTCAGTCTGTTTGATTTTAAAATGGTTACATTCTCAAATCAAAACATAAATCGCATCAACATATATTTAAGCTTTTGGACTTACTTAGGTTAAGAAAAGACTTGTAGGTTAACTAAACCTGTTTCATCAATTTTTAACACAAAATTTCTATGGTGGCACATTTTATGGAGACATTCGTTTTGCAGTTTAAACCGTTTTGAAATGAAGCTGTTAGAATTTGTTAGAAGTAAGATTTTTATGTGCATCCTATTGATTAAGAGACCTGATCTAAAATCCTCAAATTTTACAAAAGGCTGTTTTTAGCTATAGATAACCATATCATTTTTGAGAAGGTTTGGTGTCCCCCATACAAAATTTCGATAATTAAGAATTCAAAATGTCATAATTGCTATTATGAATTTAACATATTAATTTTAAATTATTTGGAGGATTTTATGGTCAACCAAACATATAATTTTAAAATGAATTTAATTCAATATTATTTTCAGTTCATAAACACTGAGTTAGAAACAAGTTGTGACGTTTCTATGTTATGACATTTCAATGTTCTTCATATTTTCAATTCAGTAATCAAATATTATTATGAACTTTAATTTATTTGGTATTAAATTATATTATCTGATAGATAATATGAACTTTAAGTACAAAACTTCTTCAACCATAAAAAAACAAACACCATATTGGTATGAAAAACATTTTCTTTAGTAAATAATAAAAATTATCCTACGTAAAATATTTAAACTGACATTTGATTTTGTCAATATAGATAAGATATTATTTAAATGTTTATTCTTTACCAAAATAAATGATAATAATTTGTGCAAAATAATAAAACAAACACAATTCTTAAATAATACAATAATAGAAACACCTAAACACAATTAATATAAATTAGAAATTAATGAAAATATTATATAATATAAAAACTGTCAACTGTTTGCTGTCATGTTTGATTTGTCTCTACACTGTACAATAAATAATAATGGAAATTAATATATTTTATATTTTATTTGTCTTTCTTTCACATTAATTCCTCCAAAAAAAAAAAAACAAAATAATGTTTTTACTGATTAAGTAAGCTAATATTTACATTTATTTAGTTTGAGATAATGTCCAATACCTTATAAGATTCATCTTTCTTATATTCATTTTATTTTGTAAAGATAATTAAGTATAGATAAAATTGATCAATTATTTAAGGAACACTGTCTGCATATCAAATGCTTTAAAGCTGCCTAAATTAATTAAGCTTTAGTTAGTTTTTTTAACATTTTGTATATTTTTTTTTTTTTTAGGACTCACTCCAGACCAAATTTGAGTGTGGTAAAAGCTATTTTAAGAAAATAATCTGAAAACAATAGACGTCATCCCTGGAAAAAAGGAAAATCAAAACCATATTCAGCCATGCCACTAAAAATAAAAAAATTCAATCATCTAGTAAAGACAAACACTGTTTTATAACCACTGATGAAGTGACCAATTAGTCACTCAAAAACAACTTTAGATTTCATAATACTCTTAAATTGCATACTTTAAGGATATCGCATGGAAAATTTGAAGTATTTTATTGAATGTTACGAGGACAAATCATTAATACCCCACATATGATTTGTGAATTGTGGTATACGTGTATGGTACAACATTAGTGCTTGCTTAATGAAAAAAATGCATAAGTTCAAAATTTGTATTAATAAACATAGAAAGCGTGCTGAGTCCGAAAAAACAGATTTTTTCTAATAAATATTTGTACAAGGCAGCAAAAATCATTGAATAGACAATTTTATGATAAAATTAATCAGAAACCATTATGATAGAGCAATAAAAATTTTAGAAAATGGTTTAATATCAAATATATTTTTCCACAATGCGAAATAGGTATATTAAGAAGACTTTTCTCATGGATTTAGCTCCAGGACATTTAATTTTTTTAAAAAAAATGTGGATATATTCAAAACTTAAATCATGCCCTTATACTATTTCAAGATTTGATATTTTTATAATAGAAAATATAAATTAATAAGTAAAGATTATTAAGAGTTAAATACTTCTTAAAACAATATTTAAAAAACATTTATGTCATTTTATAGTTTAATAGGGAGAAAGTCTGTTGTACGACAGGTATAAGTGTAAAAATCGAATTTTATTATTCTGAATAAATAAGAATAAATAACAATCCTAAGCGAAAAAAATAATATTTTATGAATTTAGCATTTAGAAAAGAAATATCTATATAAAAACTGATCTGAATTGAACCATACAAACAAAAAATTAATGGATTTCGTAATCCTTGCTCCAACCATCGGACCGCTTGGTTTCTTATACTTTACTTGCTAAGTTTTAATTTTTCCAAAAAGGGCTCGTCAATTAGCAGCAGTTTCTAGTCTCTTATTATATACTAGCTGTTGGCCCGTCACATAGAATGACGGAAGGTCAATTGGAAAAAAATTTTTTTCTAATTAAGAACTATTTCATTAATTCACTAATTTCATTATATACATATACATATATTGAATATCAATACTATATTCTTAAATAAAATCGCAATTGTTACTTTTTGTATAACGCAGATTATGTTTCGATTCTAGTAATAGATACACAAAAAAAAAACAAATGACTCACATAATTTCATGTTGTATCTTAAAAACTTGAAGATGAATAAGTTACGTGGTCTATCTTTTGTATGTTTTGAATTTGATAAAATGTTGGGGGAATAAAATTTTTTTTAAAATTTCAATTAATATTTCTTTTTTATTTAAATGCGTACTTGCTTAAATTAAATAAATTAATAAAAGATTTTAAATTTTTTATAGGTTTATTTTGTTTCAATAATGATATATTTTTCCATCTATTAATGTTTTACTACTTAGTTTTCACAACCTTTGTTTAGATTCAAATCGAAATATTTGTTTGTTGCTAACATTCTATTATGTACCTACTCAACAAGCTAAAATGTAATTATTTATACGTATGTTTAAGAATTTTAAGTTTAATTGAGTTTAGCTTTATTTATAAATTTTGAATTATAAACTATATTTGGAATTTTTTTTAATATACTGAATTAAGTTATAAAAATATATTTAATTAACTTCTATGGCGCTGGGTGCATCGAACCCAAGTATTGTACACTCCGATTGTGCACTGACTTTGCCAACTAAATTTATTTTTTAATATAAAATAATTAAAAGAAATAATGAGGGACAGATGCAGGGATGAGGGAAAGATGCAGGATGAGAGAGAAATGAGGGAACTTTGAAATTACTTGTTGCATTGCTTGGTTTATTTGCTTTTCAAAACAAAGCAAATTATGCAATGCAACAAAGCGTTCATTGGTTATTTCAGATTTTCACTGAAAATAATTAAGACCTACTACAAAATGTTCCTGTGAAGCATGGTCTTCTTAATTTTTATTTACAAACTGTTTTACTATTTATATAAAATTTCCAGAAAATGTGTGAGTTTTTAAAATGTAAATGAACAAATTCATAAACATTTAAAATTATTTAAATTCATAGAAAAAATTTATTTGTTTTTGTTTTTTTTTTTTATTAAAAATAAATAAAATATTTTTAGGCCTGCTTATGATAATTTATGATATTTTATTTTCTAAAATAATACACATTCAACAAAACATTAATATTTTAGTTTTTTATAATTTAACACATCCAACTTAACGCATTTAATTGAATGCGTTTGTTACACCTCATTCTAGACAAATATATTAATAATAATAATAATAATATTTGATAAGATGGAAAATAAATTTGTTATACCTACGTGAATATTTAAATTAACATTTTAATAATGTTTTTTTTGGTAAGCTTTTGCATGTAAATTATTTTCTCATTCGCAAATTCTATTTTCAAAAATGTTTTTCAATTTTGAGATACAGAAGTTTAATGTCGTTAATTTAAATAGGTGCACTATATGAAGTCTATAATTTTCCTAGAATAGAAATATAAAATTTATTGAAAGTTGTACTATGTAGGAGAGTTAAAGAACTGTGAACAGTCAGATATAAAACTTTTATGAAATCTAAGAAAACTTCTGGAAAAAAATAACAAAATGATGAAAGATGTTTTTTTTTTCAAATAATTTTCAAATTAGAAAAGGATAGATAACCTTACTTTGTAATATAATAGAATTTTTGATCAATTCACATGACATATTCCATCAACTTTTCATAAGTATGTACCGTTGCAATACAGATTTTTACTTTTGTAAACCTATAAATAAATTTATGAGAATGATAGTGAAACACCGCTATGAAATTGATTTTGTTTTTTTGTTTTTAAGTTGAATTTCATAAACATACGAAACCATATGAAACAGACGTCAATATATTGTTGTTGTTTTTTTTTAAATTTTTTCTTTTTTTAATTTATTTCTCTTCGCTTTGTTTTTTGTTATTTTGTGTCTCTCTCTTTCTTTTTCTTTGATTGTTATATGAATGAACAAGAAGAAAAGTAATCAGAAGTGCTGGGGTTTCCCTAGTGAAATCAATGTTTGAAATATTATTATGTTTTTTGTGTACTATGGTTTATTTTTTGTTTAACTGTTGTATTATTGACAAAAGTTTTGATTTTTTTTTTCATTTTTCATTATTTGTTTTTGTTTTCATTTTAAAATTTTTCCGTTGTTTTTTTGAGGTTTTCATTGCATCACTTGGGAAATTAACCCTTTTCCTTAGAACATAGGTACGTATACCTGTATGTAAGCTTTTGTTTGTTTTTTATTAAAAATATTTTTCATTATGGCAGGTATTTTGTAGTGTAGGTCTACTTTGAAGTTATATTGTTTAGGTAAGTCAATTTTAAAATACAAAAATTTATTGTGTAGGTTTATACTTTTGTATTTTAATTTCTTTGCGGATTTATTTCCGTTCATAAATTTTCTTTTAATTAAAATTTTTTTTGACATTTTTACAAAAATTTTGTTGTATATAAAATAACTGCAGGGAACCAATTAGATTTGTATGTTTTATTTAAAAATATTTTTATGAGGCTCGTTTGGCGTTGAAAAAGGGGCATTTCCAAATTAAAAATCTTAAGTGTTTAATTTGAAGTTAATTTTGGGGTTTCTGTGGCTTAATATTTTGAAGATGTTTGTTCAAACTTTTAAATTTTGCTATATGTAAAATTATCAGATTGCTTATCAATTTATTATCTGTTGACACTTAGCTGCTCAACTTCATTCACATGCTATAGAGAATTTTCGAACTAGAACTCTGAAATATTTAGGAATTCTTTTATAAGTCGAAATTACGGAACAAATTACCGCTGCATGTGTTTCCCAATACTTATTATTTAGAAACACTCTAGAGAAAAGTCAACTTAAGCCTTCTAGGTTTCTCATTAAACCCACGACGGAAATATAATATGTCTTACAGCTACACTGCGCAAGGAACGTTTAGGAACATTTCCATTATTTTGGCCAAGGGAGGGGTCTTTTTTGTTTTTATTGAGTAGAAATCTCAGACTGCTGGGGGCTTTAGTATTCCAGATACCTTTGGAATGGTTTTCCATTCCTTAGGTAACAAATTTCTGAATTTTATTTTTTTAAATGGACAACTGCTCTTTTCTAAGATGCAAAGATTTTAATATAAGAGAATGGTATTACATGTAGATCAAGAAACTGCTGAAAAGTAAATAAAAAGAAGATTTGTTAAGCAAAGAATCTTAAGTATAAGTAAAAATTTAATTGGGCTTGAAGATTACCACAAATTTTCACAAACTATGAACACATATACCATTAAAGGACAGTCTTCAATGTCTCATTAGTTTTGCAAAAAAAATCTTCTGCTTCACATATTAATTTCAATTCAAAACAGATAAAAATATTTTTACCCAGCCTATCCAGTCTATATAGTTCAATTTTGTATTGATCCTATTTGAATTCTGTTTCTGTTTTTATTTATTTTTTTTGTGTAAATACATATAAAAATCTATTCCTAATTCTAAAGAAGGTGTTCCCTTAGCAAAGAAATGAAATGAAAATGAAAAAAAAAATATGTATAAAGTTGTAAAAAAATATCTTAAGATATTTTATCATCCCTAAAGAATTTTGTGTTTTAGGATGATTTAGATAACCGATTTTATAGATTAATGGGGATTTTTTGAGATTTTGAAGTTTTATCAGACTGGAATATTATTAATGTATCTAATAAATTTTTTTGTTTTTATTTCATTTTCTATTTTATTATTAAAATTGAGTGGTTCTTATTAACAGTGACATGTAATAAAATTTAAAAAACCAAAGAACTAAAATTGAGTGAAAATTTTTCTGGGTTTGGGTTTTGTAAAAATTAGAATTATTAATGCTATATCTATAAATAGATTGGTAGATGCAAAGAATCGGGTAGGTAGATGCAATAAATCTGTAAGTAGATTAGTAAAGTTGAAATTGTGATAATACTTTGAACATTTTTATTATTTTTAAATTAAGTTTAACTTTAGTAATATCGAATTAATATACAATTCAATTTATTTTATTAGATACAAGGCTTAAATAATCTGTTGCAGAACGTTAGGCATCCTCTTTATTAAGATTAGAAAATATATAGTTAGTTGTCTATATAAATATTAGTAATTTAATTAAATTTACTTGTCAAGGCCATTACTAAAATCTCAAGATCTTTAAAAAGCGTATGGTCTTCTTATTAGTATTAATTAAATTATTAATTACATTTAATTCAAGTCAAGATTCAAGTGTAAGACTGACTTAATTTAGGATAATTTATTTAGTTTACAATTCTAAACTTCATCATAATTTCCGGATGATGTAGTGGGGAACTTTAGAGACTTTTGATCTGCATCATATAGCAAAGAGTTTAAGTACTTCGTCAAATGCTTTGTTGATTTATGAACATGACTTTCAAACAATAGATCTCTTGTATAGAGGTCTTGTATTATTGAAAAACCTGTTTAAATAAACTGAAAATTCTAATAGTGTCCTAAATCTATACATTTTTTTAATCAATTAATGCTTTAGTTACCTATTACTACAATCTTTAGTCAAAAATTCAACGAAATTTTCCAAAGTTTTTTCAAAAGTTTTTTTTTATTTTTATTTGATAAAAAAGTAATTTTTAATTATTTTAAAAAAAGAGGTTAAAACAAACAAGTGTTGTAATTTCTCCAAATATTTTTTATTAAAACTTAGTTTGTTTTAAAGGTTTCTAAGGGGTTAAGTACCAACTACTAGCTAGCGCATGAAAAGGAGAGAAAGAGAAACTTTAAAGTTTTTTTTTTCAACGATAAACTTTTTCTAAAAAAAATTATGTTTATGGTTTATTATTATTTTTGTTTTATAACTGCTTATAATTTAACTCCCTGACAGTTCAAAACTGATTTTTTTTTTATATTTACACTATTGAAGTGCCAAACCCTCAAAGTGAGCAAGGTCCTTCAGAATTAACTTCTTATTCAACACCAGTTCATAAAGTAATACAAGATGGTGTGAATTGAAAAAAAAATTGTTATTAAAAACAAGAAATTTATATCTGGGGCATGCAAAATTAAAACTTGTTATATTCAAAATTAATTTTAAAAGTTAATTATTAAATAAAATAATTAATAATAAAACCATTTTATTTAATTTTTATTAATATAATATTTATATTTTCTTTAAAGAAGCTTAAGGAAATTTAACCTTAAATAAAATATAATAAATACCTTAAGATCTGTGAAGTTTATAAAATATTTTGAGATTATACCACATTTCAATGAACGTCTTGAACAGATTGCAAAAATAAATACATATTTTTCAAAAATTTGTTCAACTTCTGTAAAGCTTCAATTACATTATAGCAAGATTGGTGATAGTTTTGAAATGGTTACAAAGCTTCATGCTTGATAGTGTTAAGTTTCTACACAAAAAACGTCTTCTCTTAATTTCAGAAAAGGTAGAGTAGCACACGAAGAGTTTCCAATATGAATGGGAAATGGATCTGTACCACAGGCTCATGTGGGAACATAAAGGAAGGAAATAAATATATTAAATTCTTTTAGGATTAGGATTGGTCTTGTAAATAGAACTAAGCCTTTTAGTAGAAAATTTTAAATAGAAGCAAATATATTTGTATTAGAACCAAGGTATTTGTTTTAGAAAATATTGTTGTATCTGTGAGTTATATTATTCAATTCAAATTATTTCTTTTCATTAGTATATTAATGCATAGAATTATTATTTAATGGTTATGCAAAAAAAAACTATAAATGAAAATGCTGAACTTCTAGTAGAAGAAACCTAACGTTAGGGATAATACAGATCTGCCATGATAAAAAATATATTAAGTGGGCACACTAGTAAATACAGTACCTATACAAAATAAGTACCATTACAAAATTACGTGATCATTTTCATTTCAGCCTAAATTTCCAAAATTTAAATTTCCTTCAATCACCTTCAAGCAAAAAAAACTTACAATTGAAATTGTCTTACCAAAAGAATTGAAATTGTATTTAAACTAAGTTTTTTCTAAATTACGTTTTATTTTGTAATGGGTCTTTAGTAACTAAATGATTAATGATTGTCTTACCATTATCTAGATTGATAATATTTGTGAAATTTAAATTAATTTTTTTCAATATTTTCTGATCGATGAAGGGAATTTGGCTTGTGCAAGAGAAATTAACACACAATTTGGTAATTATTAAAAACTAATTTAAAAAAAAACTTTGATCTAAATGAAAAAAAAAAAAGTTATTCGAGAATCCTTTGAATCAATGTTTAAATAACGACCTTATTTATTTTACAAAATATATATATATAATGTTTATATGTCTATATCTTAACAATTTAAAAATAAGTCATTTAAATTCAAGGCCTTTAAGGTATCATCTTATATTTGTTGTGCAAATTCAATAACCAGAAAAATAAAATTTAATATAAAGCTGAATACAAAACAACTCCTACTGTCTACTTATTTATTTTAAAATTACAAGGATTCGTTAGTCAGTCTAGGTAACTTTTAAATATTTTCTGATTCAATTCTAGCTTCTTAAGCTAGTTGAAGATACAGTATAATATGTAATATAACAGGCTTTTAGTGATTGTTTAACTAAAATTAATTTTTTTCACTAGCTTTATTAATAGTTACTGAAGAACTTATTGTTGGGTACTTATTCAATTAGCCTATTATTTTATTAGAACTTTAATAAATTATTTATAAAGATTCTAAAATTTCAAAAATAAACATTTTGAACTTTATTATTAATACACTTTATACTAAGACCTTATGAACATGACAATAAATTATTACAGGCCGTGATCAATTTCTAAATAAAGAAAATTCTTTAATTATTTATTTATTTTTATTAAATATTTATAACATGAACTACTGGGATGTGTAATATTACTAATACCATTGGTTATCGGGATTCAGGACCATTATAGGTTCAATTCTATTAGTAAATTGGACTACAAGTAAAATTTTTTATTTTTTTAAATTGTTTTCTATTACATTGTGATTGTTTAAAAAATAGATTTGTAAAAGTAGATTACTTTCCATCATTTCCTCGGTTTATAAACCATGTAATTTTCCAGTAATTTTCAGTTCGAATTGAAAACTCTTTATACTAGTGCTAGATATCAATGTAGAGAGTAATCGAGGCTATTTTTAATTTAAAAACACAACGAAATATAAATTTTTAATATGAACTTTTTTTTTTGCATAGTTTTAGGGGATTTTGATGTGCATTTATTTTTGCATATTTTTAGGTGTTCTTATAAAATTTTTTCAAATATTTATAACTGTTTATTAATTTATAGCAAGTAGTTCAGCTAAAGTAAGCAGAGAACTAACCAAAATATAATTTGAAAAATTAAACAAAATTTTATTTTAATAAAGGTTGTAAACCTTAAAGCATGTCATTAAAATTCCTAGATTAGCTCTACCAACTTAAGAAATTTTTTATATTTTAATTTTATTCTAAAATTTAAGAATTCGTTTTATTAAAAAGTCATGAAGAAATTGGGATCTATAATTCGCCATATGTTATTTATTTCAAGGTTAAATCAGTTTACTGTAATTCTTATAACGGTAAATATTATATTGAATTTGTTTACTTTCGATTTTATTTTTTTTTTTTACATTTTCAAGGATTCAATTAATTTAATATTTCATTTTTATATCGTATATCAAACATTAAGAAAACATTGAAATACATAAAATACAATTTTTAAAATAGAAAACAAAGATGGATATATAAATGTTGAATAAAATGAAAGATATTAAATGAAAGTAAATATTAAAAAAAAAATAAAAAATCAAAAAAAAAAACAAAAAATCACAACAAAGATAGAATTTAAAAAAAAAACAGACTTTTATTGCAAAAGTTGAGTGATTTTTGGAAATATTTGTTCAATTCAGTTGTTGACTTTTTGTATATATTATTGTAATTTTTAAAATATATTTATTTCTGTACGGTTTTTGAAGATTGTTTTTTTTTTGCTGAAGACTGAAACGAACGCATCAGTAATCATCAGACTCTGAGAATGGTAGTGCACCTTTAAACGTGGGAGAATTCACAAAAGAAAAAAATTCTTTTATGACCTTCTAGTGAACTCGCACTGCCCCCGTTTTATAAAATATGTGTTTAACCATTCTGGTATCAAGGTAATATTTAAAAAAAATTATTTTAAATATTTTTTAAGGATTCGCTATAAAATACAAAAAATTTGATTATTTCTGAATTGCATTTTGAATTTGAATTGAATTTTCTTTAAATGTTAATAATTTGATTTTTATAAATACGTAATATCTGCTAGGACAATGTACAGAAATTGGAACTCTGGAGGATTTTTGAAATTGTGGAAACATTTTAAAGCTTTGTTTATGCAACTTTTTTTAGACTTTTAATTACTTGTATATATATTGAAATATTATATATAGGCCCACACAGATATTAGCTTCATTTGATCATATTTATTGAATGAATTTAAGAGAATGAACTTTTAAATTTTCGAAAATAAAAAAAAGCAAATGTTTTCAATTTTCAACTTAAATGTTAAATTAAATATCGAAAATATTTTGAATATCTTAAGTCTCCTTATATAAACACAATCTAATAACATGTGATTAATAATACGAATCCATATCTCATAAAATTTGAATAAAAAGACGTAGGCATATATTTTTCCTTGAAATTTAGGTTGGAAATATAGTCTATGATTGTGTAGGTGGCGAAGAAATTTGGCTGTGGTTAGTGTACCGACTATCGAACCGAGTGGTTAGGTTCGAATTCATGTTGAATTATAAAAATAATTATCCAGGATTCGTTTCGATTTCAGGCTTCGGTTGAAAAAGAATTTTATTTAATTAAATTTAAGAGGTTTCTAATAGTTTTAAGAGTGAGTATTACATTGAAAAGATAAGGTAATCGGAATTGCTTGCTCTACTAAAGTTTTGGTAAAAAATTTATTTCTTTAAAAGCAAAATTAAAAAAAGTTATCTGGACAATTATGGAGCAGTCCAATTGTCCTTTTGAAAACAAAATTTTTGAACAGCTTTAAAAAATATAGAGTTGTTTGAGTGAGAATTTAGAAACACTCAAAATTAACTTTATGAATGTATAAATGGAGTGAATTAGAGATTTTACTCAAAGTTGTTTCTGTCACTCAACCTAATTTTCGTAATCAGAATTTGAAATGTCAAATTTCTTGGTCTACAGCCAAAAAAAGAAATTATTTAGTGGTAACTGTTCAATTGTAAGTTTAATAAGTCTGACTATATCATAGGTGCACGTTGGAACAGGTGTTCATATTATATTCGTGTTATTAGAATTGGTCTTATTGAATTCCAAATACAATTTCAACATGAGATAGAACTGGACCTTATAACATGTAGAAACATCTTAGATTTTCAATAGTTACAATTCTATTTTTTGTTTATATTGTAATATTTTGTATTTGAGTTATATGGTATTCTATATCTGTGAGTTATATTATTCAATTAAATTATTTGTTTATATTGTCATATTAGTTAATGAAAAAATAAAGGTATATAATTATTAATTATTGATTATGCCATTAATTTGAACCAATGGCGAGTCGAAAAAAAGAAAAGTTTTTTCACTTTCACTAGGATTCGAACCGGGGCCATTCTCATGAAAGGTTGGCACTCAACCACTTATTACACGTATTTCATACACAACTACTGTGGAGTCGTAATTAAAATAATTATAGATCTAGACGTTTTGGAGATACAAATGATTTTAAATTATTGTAAAGGTTTCAATATGAAAATGTAATATAGATAAATAAGGAATTACTTCAAAATAATCTTTTGGTTTATTTGCTTTTTATAAGTATAACTATAATTTTAATTATGATTATAATTTTAGTACTTCAATTTCAAATATAGAATGTGCTAATAAGCACTCTCAGCTATTGAGTGATTACTCATTTACAAAATCTCTTTTTCACTCCAAATATGGAGAACCTTCTCAAATTTCATAAATTCTGAGTGTAAATTCGGATAAACATATCGATACACAAATTTTTAATTCACCCTAAATTGATTCTGATTTGAAAAAAGCTGATTAAACACTCACACTCAATTTTCATTCACATCACACATTATATCAAATTTTGTTAAGAATTGGTTAACGTCTTGCATGAATTCATGTTAAACAAAATAACAGTCAATTCTATCTGTATTTATCATTCCAAATATAAAAGTCAAAACTTTTCTAAAACATTCTTTTTCAAAAAAAAAACTAAAACACATTATTAACTTAAAAAATATTTAATTAAAAAATGTTATCATTCAACAATTTTTAATTATCTAGAATGATAACACATAACAATGTTCTGGTCATCCACAAAACAATCATTGTCACAATTATATTTTATAATTTCTTTCTTTTTCTATTTTTCATTATCTCTTTTACACTAATGATTTTCCATTTATTCCGATAAAATGATTAAAATTTTTTTTTTTTAATTATCATCTTCTTCATTATCCAACACTAAAAAATAAATATAAAGAATTTTTAAGGTGAGGTAAAGGGTATAATAATACATTATTTATAATACTTATTCATTGAATCAATTGAAAAATTTTATAATGATAAAAGTTGAAATAGGAGCGGATGAGAAAAAAATTCATTTCCGTTTTAATTTAAATTTTATTTTTCTCATTTAATTCAATTTCTTTTCAAATAGATTATTGCAAAATTTTTTTGTATTTAATTTTAATTTCGATCGTATAAAAGGTTAACGATCTTTGAAGACAATCAATGCAATAAATGAAGAAGTCAGTTAAGTTCATGTATCATTATTTTCAGTTACCTGGAAAAATTTTGGCTGTTTCTTTTTTACATTGTTACGAAACAGAAAAATTAGTTTTCTAAGAAACTTTCTAAGAAAATCGAAATTAGATACTGTTTCTTAGTTCTATCCATGTTCAGGCTGGAGGATTCAGGCTAGATACTTGTTTTACTTTATTTTGAAAAAAATGCATTTACACCAAATTACATTAAAATCGATTGAGATTTTGATGAATTATTAGAACTTGACATTGCCTAAAATCTTGGAAGCTCTAGACCCCAAGATTCCAGATTGAATTTATGCAAGCCCACCAAAAGTCTATGTTCCAAATTTGAGCTCATTCCAATGGTTAGAACACAATATTTATCGAAAAGTTGGGTATTTTTGTAAAGGAGCCCCTCGATCTCGTGGTCCGATATAACCCGGGGCGCTATTTCTCTTTTAGTTTCATTTTCGAATTTTTGATAATAAAATCTTTGGTGTGTTATCTCTCAAGAAGTCCGACGATTTTATTAAAATAAAAATAATACCTTGTTGCCTTGACTCGCAAAAATCTGTGTAACTTTACAATTAATGAGAAATAATATCCGGAAGTTTTATTTTCAGTTCTCTATATGTATATATATACACTGGGCTTTTGTTCGCAGCGTTTTATTTTATGACTCCTTATATACTGCATATAACATTACTATATCAATTATGATTCGGATGAAAACCCCAGGTATATATTGATTTAGAGGTTGTCGCAGTTACAAAGGCGATTTAACTCCTACATCGCAATTCAGGTTTATCGCAATTCGACTATCTTATATTTAATTACGTCACTACGTCAACTTAAGTTTTTAACTTAAGCTTTTTTAATAATTAGATGTAAAAAGAGTCAGATTTTTGAAGTTCCTCTGTAAAAAATAAAAATTATATAATGCTACCTTAATCTCCACCCCGAAACCATATTTCAAAATTAAAACTAATTTGAATAAGTGTTTCGAAAACTCTATCTAAAATTTCCTAAAATAATTTTGGAAAATTTTCAAGAAACTAAACAGCTAATAATAAAATTTTAAGGAGTTAATAAATTTAAATTTAAATCATTTAATAATTTTAAAAAACTTTTTAAAATTCTTAAAAAAAACCCCCTCCGCCAAATGTTTAAATTCTGAATAAAAATACTAAATCTTAATTGAAACGCTTATTATAAATTTTATTTAACTATAAACATATTCAACTTAAAATAGTTTTTTTTTAAACTATACAATAAGGTGAATAACAAAATAATTTAGTTCAAAAGTTTACATTATTACATTTTTATTTATTTTATTTCTGGTTCCCAAAACTCGGAAAAGTTCCAAAAAAAAAAAAATAGAAACAAAATGTATAATAAATTGTTTTTTTTTTTGAATGAATAAAAAAATTAAATCACCTTTGGAAAAACTTAAATCCTATAAAAATTCTAAAAACTAAAAGTTAAGAATAAGGCGTTTTAATAATGTGCACGTAAATACCGTGAGAATTCTTTTGTAAAAACTTAAGATAAAAAAAAAAAAATATAAAGAAACAGTAAAAAAAAAATGTGGAGATAAAAATGAATTCTAAAATTGCTCTTGCATTTGAATATAATATTACAAAAAAAAAACAAAATTGTATTTTTAAATTCTAGAAATACTGCAACTGCAGAAGAAAAAATTTAAATTTATTTAATGTGAAGAAAATATACCATAAGATACAATAATCGGATGAAAAATTGAGAATTGAAATAAAACCGAAGGAAATCATTAGTATAAGTACTCTGTGGCTTAACTTTAACAGTAAGGGTTGACTAATCTTTGGTGGCTTCGTTGTCGAACCCGTTGTGCATTTTACTTTCAATATTTTCTATCAATTTATAAGAAATATTATTTATTTGGTTTAGATTAGATAATTGTATATTTTTAATTATAATTGGTAACCAAGGAGATTTGTTAAGAAAAATTTTCTTCAATTTATTTTAAATAAAATATTTCACGACCTGTAGGGGAATCAAATTCACAGCCCCTCGGATAGTAATCCAAATGCTTACACATTTACCCTCCGAGGTTCCTTGGTGTAAGAATTTACTTTTGGGGAGTGTCGAAGTCTAGGCTGTCTTTATCAGTTTAATGTTTAATAATCATTCATTCACAAATTTGATGATCTTTAGTTTCAAGAACTTTGTTTTTAAAAACTTTAAAGTCTAGGAGTAATATTTTTAGTTCCTAATTGTGTTTAGAATTGAGTTTAGAATCTAACAAGAGGGAATTTTGAAACTTGCTAATTGCCTTTGTAATATTTTTACGTACCACTACTACATATACAAGATCTGGAATTATTTGATTCTCAGAAACCCCTTCAATTAGATCTACTATAATCACTCTTGGTTTCACCGAACTGTCAGACGTCACTTCAATTTGTTAGAAAATATTCCAAATATCAGATGGGGTTTTTGAACTTTATTTCTGAACTTTTGTCTTAAAGTGGTAATTCAAAATTTTCATGGACTTCTGACACGTAACCTCAAAGTCCTAGATAAATTTATTTTACACTGAAGATCTGTAAATTCGAAGTTTTGTCAATTTAATCTTAAGTACTTCAAAAATCAGTTTCGTACCCCAATAACCTATTCATGGCCTATTTGAGTATTCCCAATTAAATTTTCTGATGTTCGGAACTTTAATCAAAATTAATCATAATTTTTCTTAGAAACTGCAGATAGGATTTATTTTTTTAAAAAAAGGAAAGTCATATTATAAACGAATTTCCTATTAGCAAAGTCATACTAGAAATAGGATTAAAATGAATTAAATTTATTTGAAAATGTTTAAAATGCAAATGCCAACAAATTTTTTTCTATTAAATATGTATATATATATTTTTTAGTATAATATATATATATGTATATTTTGTCTTAGTACAATATTCCTTAGTTTTTTTCAATAAGCTCATCTGGGACACATAAAAAATAAAAAAAGGGATAAAGAATCACAATTTTGCAGCTTCTCATTTAAAAGTCATAGTCAGAACAGTTGGTCGTTTTTCGCAAAAAAAATAATAATAATAAAAAAACAAAGTTTTCTACTAATATTAATTTTGTGTTTTTCTTACATCTCAATTTTTAAATGCAGATGGGTTTTTACAGTTTTTGTTTTAAATTTCATTTTGAATTTTAATATTTTTGGTTACTTTTTGGAATTTTTTTTTTACAAAAATTGTACTTATTTGTAACTAATTTTATTTCTATGTCAATATGTCCACAGATTTTATAATGTTTCTTTCTTTTAAGCTTTTGAATTTAAATATTTTTTCTAAAAAATTATATATTTTTTTTTATTTTAATTTTATTAAAAAATTTAAAAAAATTCAATTTATCTTGGACAATGCAGCAGATTTTAGTAAATTCATTGATTTTTATAATTTTTGAAATATTTATCTAAAATATTAAATTTTGTAGTTTAAAATATTTTATGAAATTTAAAACAATATGTCCAAAAAGTGTAATCAGATTAATGTAAGAAGATCCAAATATGTATAAAGTAATTTTCTAAATATTAAATTCTGTAGATCATTAAGCGATTTAAATTCAAATTAAAATTAAAATTTATTTATGTTTTAGAAGAGAGCTAGGACCTTAATTCTTACTATCCCTTCTAATTTTCCCCATCCCCCTAAACTTTAATATCTCGAATCCACTTCTCTGTACCTATTTAATAACCTTATCTTTAGATTTCTTATGTTCTAGCTTATTGAAGTCTCACACTATCATTAAAAACTTCGCACAGCATAAATGGCGGCAGCATAGGACGTTTTACCCTTTCCCTCGTTTAAAAAAATTAAATATACTTGCATTATGATTAAATATAGGGTGAGACTTTTGAAAATAGCAGTTGTATATGATTAATTTCTAATAAAAATACGTAAACTTTTTTAATATTAACTTTTAAAAACAATAATTCTGAAAAGTACAGTAGAATGGGGCACATTTGACATGCTGTTGTTTGTTTTTTATTTAAAAAAAATATATGTATAAATAGTATTTTTAATTTTATAACATTCTTTAATATTTTTAAAGCTGTTATTCTAAAGAATTTATGTTCGAAAAATTGTTGTATAATACATACACAGTTTAGAACTGTCCAAATTAGATTTAGAGTTGTCTCCAATAATGTAAAATCTGCCCCATTTCACCCTAGTCCGTAAATATAAGAAGAAAATTATAATTTGAAATTTGATGATGCACCAATTGATTTTAAAATAATAAATTCTGGATAATAGTTAAATATATAGACTATTTTAATAATTAACTCAAGCTTAATTTGGTAATCGAATATATATTTTGCATTAAGGGCATCTTCAAAGATTTAAGGACGTATAAAGGATCAACACTAAAAGTAAATTATCAAAAAAAGTAAATTATCAACCTAATAGCTCGATAGCTCGGTGTCGGCTTTCAATCGAAAAGTCTTGGGTTCAGTCCTTAGATGGATCATATCTAATAAAAAAATAAATTGTATATTTAAATAATTTAATAAGAAGTCGAAATATCAAATAGGCAAAGGATTATTACTATCAGGCAATATTTACAATTTCCTGTTACTACAAATAAATAAATAAACAATTACTGTCAATTTAATATGATATTTTAGAGTAATTGTAATTAAAACTGAGGAAAGTTTAGACAAATTAGTCTTGAATTTTATAAAAACATAATGACAAAAATTTTTTGAAACATTCGGCAGAAATTCCTCCTACCTATAATTAAGTTTCAATTCAGAATATTAATTTATCCAACATATAATTTTTTAATTCTCATTAAATTTTTAATATTTTGTTCATTATATTAATTTCTATTCCAAATATTTCTTTAAGTATTCTAAACAAGTCATTAATAATAAATTATATAATAATTTTAAGAACCTGAAAGTATCTCTTGAAAATTTCCAAGCTTTTGGAATATAAAAGAATTAACTGACCTAATAAAATATTTTGCATATTTTTATTAATTTTCTAAATTTATTATTAAAAAAATTAGAAAATTACATAAGAAATCAAATTCACTTATATTATATTTATTATAAAAATGGACCCAATTTTGTATTCATTATAATGGTCAGTTCAATAAATTATTACATAAAATGTTGAAATAAAACCAGTAATAAATTATACACAGAAATATAAATTAATAATTTCTCTAAAAATAATTTTTATTTAAATTAAATCATTAATCTATAAAATTCAAGTATATGGTTGGTATATTTTGGAAATTAATATTAAATTACATTTAATAACAAATTTAATTAATTAATTATTTTCCATAAAATTTCATTTAGACTTTCTTTCTTGGTTAAGAGCTGGACACCAAGTATTATTTTTACATGTTATGTAAGTAATAGTTGTTAGATTTGAATATAAATGTTGGATACCCGAACTCTTGATTGATCAAAGTTTTTAAAGACCGGCTGATGCCATCTTAACAATGGTAAATAATGATATTACTACAGTACTAGAGTGGTCACCATGGTAAGTTTTAGTGATTAAAAAACCGTAAGTTGCCTGCCATCAACCAAGTGAAGCAATTCTGCACTATAATTTTTTTGGGTATGTAGGTATTGCAGAATCCGAATCCTTCAAAATCTTAGGTATGGAAGAAAATAGAAAATTTACTTGGGACGATATTTTTTAGGCGGCAAAAGTGGTTAGAAAATGCCTGGAATTATTAAGCAGATAAATCTAATCCAATTATTTAAAACCTATATTCCGCCGAGGATTAAGTTCAATTCCCACATATTTGGTAGAACAGCACGCATCGCAAGAAGTTGACTTATACCTTTGTGGATTTCCCATTTAACTCTAGATAGGAATTTATGCCTTTTAGTCGTTATACTGCACAAGCAGATTGGGTGCTTATCCCATTTTTTTGGCTAAGCGGGGGATTTTAGTGAGTAGAAATTTCACACTATCAGATCATTTAGTGTTCTAGGTGCCTTTGGAAGATTTCTTCTTGTCTTAGGAAAAAAATAAAAAAAATTGATATTCTAGTACCGATTGTTGCATAGTACATTTTACGATCGTTGATTAAAAAAGATTTCATAATGCCAAACTTTCACAACCGTCTCTGTTCAAGTTTTTAAGCCAGATTTCTGAGTAGGTAACTTCATATTCCATATAAGTCAGTAGGACCTGCTTCATTTTAATTTTAGTGTAATCTTTTATATATGACATATACAAATAGATTTATTTTTAGATTTTTTCAAATTATTGAAATAACAAAAATTTTACATTTAATTTAAAAAAAATACTCCTCCATATCATTTAATTTCAATTTGAAATTATAAATTTCTGGTCAACTGTTCTTGAAAATCCTAAAATTGTATTTTATAATATTTATTAAATCGCTTTTCTTTTCAAACATTTCCTCCTAATTAAACCGACATTTTAACTTCCTTGAATAAATTCGCCTTTAGTTTTAAATTGTTGTTGTAAATTTAATGACACCTAACAAAAAAAAAAAATTGAAAAAAACAAAAACATCAAAATAAATAAATTAACTTGGATCCTAAGAAAAAAGTTTTGATCCAATTTCAGCTTTGATCCACATCCATGAATATTATTGTAATATGAATTTTATTAAATTAAAATCCAGAAGTAAAAGAAATTAATTTCTTTACAATTTCAATTGAGAGCCTTGACCTAAAAGTAAAGTTAAAAAATGATTTTCTTCAATTTTTTCTCCAGAAACAAACTAAGGAACACACACACACACACAATATACACACTAAAAAAATAAAATAACAGACCTACCCTTGTAGAATTTTACATTAAATCAAAAGAGAAAAAAAAAAAAAAAGTTTTTATTATTTTTTTTTAAAATAAGAAAATTATCAAAAGGAAAATTAAATGGTTATGAATTATGAAATTTTCAGGGCACTGAACACAAGTTCTAATTTTGAACATTAAAATAAAACGAATAAATCTAAAATAAAAATAAACGAGGAAGATTATAGTTGCCCTTGTCAACTTTTAGATACCCGTGCATACCCACTATGGTGTATAAAATAAACCGTAATTTACTTCCCTTATACATTTAACTCATTGCCCCATAATTTTGACGTAAAAAAAAAAAAAAAAAATTAACAAAAAAAAAAAAATCACAAAACAAAAAACAAAATTTTCATTCATTGTCCCATAACTTTAGCTTAAAAAAAAAAAAAAAAATTAACAAAAAAAAAAAAAAATCACAAAAAAAAAAAAAAATCACAAAAAAAAAAAAAAGTTTTCATTCATTGTCCCATAACTTAAACTTAAAAAAAAAAAAAAAAAAATAAAAAAAAAAAAAACAAAAAAGAAAAAAAAAACAAAAAAAAAAAATTGGCCCACCCTAAAAGTCCGATGGTCCGAGTGATGTCCAACTTTGCCAAGTAACTTGCCCTATTAATTTACCTGCCCAATTTTAATTTTAACCTTGTAGCTTTATTAGATTCACAGTTATTGAATCGAAAACTTTGTATGGCAGCCCCCCGAAAATGGGGCCCTAACATTTTGAAACTTCATATAAGTGCTCGATTCATTATATAACTAACCGTGTGTAATTTGCAGCCTCGTAGTATAATTAGTTTTGAAGAAATTCATATTGGTGCAAAGAAGTTGTATGGCAGCCCCCCATAAATGGGGCCCTAACATTTTGAAACTTCATATAAGTGCTCGATTCATTATATAACTAACCGTGTGTAATTTTCATCCGCGTAGTATAATTAGTTTTGAAGAAATTCATATTGGTGCAAGGAAGTTGTATGGCAGCCCCCCGAAAATGGGGCCCTAACATTTTGAAACTTCATATAAGTGCCGGAGTCAATATAAAACTAACCGTGTGTAATTTTCATCCCCGTAGTATAAATAGTTTTGAAGAAATTCATATTGGTGCAAAAAAGTTGTATGGCAGCTCCCCGAAGCCTTGGTCCGATTTTAACCAAAAACAATAGGGAACCTAGAAATTGTCTAAAAATGACTTTGTGTGAATTTCAAGACTCTAGCCCTTTTAGTTTTTGAGTTATCGTGCTGACACACGGACGGACGGACGGACGGACGGACGGACGGACGGACAGACACACATAGCTAGATCGACTAATTTTTCGATTCTGAGCCGATACGTACCCTTGACACTATATCTAGCTCGTCTAGATCGATGCGTTACAAACGGAGGAGCAAATCTAATATACCCGATGTTCATATATATATGCACGGGTATAAAAATGAAAGAATAAGAAAAAGCAGAACACACAGGAAAGAGAACAGGAAAACCCAAGAAAAAAAAAAAAAAACCAAATTATTAAAAATTGTAGAAAATAAGTTTTGAATGAAATTCTCTGATTGTGAATATTATTATTATTAAAATATTATTTCTTCGTTTTATAAAAATGTAATAGGGGAGTGTCTCAAAATCCCAAATACCAAAATCTTAAAATCCCAAATCACATTATTCTAAAGTAACAAAATCCGAAAATCCTAAAATCCTAAATTATAAAATAGTTAGTTTTTAATGTATAGATCAAACGGCAGCCCTCTAGAACAAAATAATAATTTTTTTAAAATTTTATTATAAAGTATGTTTCAAAAATTAGAAAATTTCTTTATCATCTAATTTTCAATTTCGGAATTTTTTTTAAATTAAGACTTTTACAGTTATGTAAATGATATTTTGGAAAAGTAACGTCTTTTTGGTATTTCGTACCCAACCCGAATAAGATTTTTCAATTAAGTATTTTGTAATTTGTGATATTTCAAAAAGATTAAAAGTTTTTGGGATTTTGTAATTCGGCATTTTGTGTTTGGTATTTTGTTATTGGTATTTTATAATTAGGGATTTCGTACCTTACCCATGTAAAAGTATTATCAAATAATAAAGCTGTTATAAATTTAGTAAGCGTTAAGATAATTTTTTGACTTATGATATAAGTAGTATAATTTCAATATCAATTTGACTTATTAAATGGTGATAAGCATCTTACATATACATACTTGCATTACAAAAGTAATTTAATACTTAACCAAATTTTTATTAAAAGCAGGTGGATTAAAAAGGTCGTCTAAGGTGCCTCTTTTGTATCCTAAAAACATCTTCCCTTGACTTTGCCGAAAAAGATTTCATTTCAATTTTTTTTACCGAAACTACACTTAGTGAACCCTTCAACAGGTGCTTCAACCAAGTAAATCTATAAAATTAATAATTTTTTTATGAATACTTTTTTTGTCAATTCCCTCGGAAATTCTTGTAGGGCTTATTCGGTTTTATGATTTAGACTCTTGTTAGGAATTTTAAATTCCACCTAAACCATAATATTTATTGACAGTATGTTGTCTTCACAAATCATCCACTGCAGTCTTTTATTTCCTTGACAGTATTTTGTCTTCACAAATCGTCCACTTCAGTATTTAAGAAAAAAATGCTCATATTAACCAAAGTTATTGCAATTTAAGTTTAATTAAAGACAATTTACAAAGAACTTCCTTAATGCCTCAAAGTTATAGGAGGATTTGGTATTACAATTCCAGAACAGTTTAAGAACTGAAAAAGTCAACAATATAGTTTAAGATTGTTTTAAAAAATTATGATATATTTTTTTATTGCATTTTAAATGGTATTTTAATGGAATTTTGGATATTAAAGGCAATAAAATTTTTATAAATACTTCGGGGCATTCCTTAAAGGTATGAGGAACAAATTTAATAATTTTTTTTTCTTACTACATTTTTCAGAATATCTTTTTTTTTTATTTTGAGATTTAAAAAGATAGATTTTCATATTTCTTTAGTATAAATAATTTACCGCTGTCTTAATAGGCTCATCGTAGCTGGTTTTATTTATTATGGTTTAAAGTTTTAGAAGAGAACTAGAGAATTATCTATGATTCATAAATTGCCCAAATAAAAGCAAAGCATCGAATAAATCAAATTGACAATACAAAAACTTATTACTGGTCTTGTTAAAACTTGTCATGAAGTAGGTATTGGAGACATCTTATTAAACTGATTGATAACATCTTATTAAACATAAAGATAACCTTGAGCGTTAAAGCTTTCGAAATGCACTTAGCAGATGCACATTCGTAAGAAAATGGATCCTTTAAAGCAATGGCCTTTTAAATTTCTAGGTTTAATATAATAAAATGGAAACTTGGGTCATCACAGATCAGATTATACTAGGTATAAGGCATATTTCTACTACAATACCGACATTCTATAAAATTTTTAGAAAATGTGCTTTTAAAATTTCGTGATGCAGAAAAAAAAAATTTTTATTTCAAACGAACAAAAAAAACGAATATTTAAAATATACGAACAGAATAAAAAAATTAAAATTAAAAAAAAATTAGATCCCAAAAATAAAAATGAAAAGCAGAGATAAATATATTATAAGGAAAACCTGAGAATATAATATAAGTAAAGACATGAAAGAAACTAAGTCATCCAGTTCAATGATTCTTTGTGGTAAATCGACATTTAAAATATTCGTATTCTAATGTAATAAAGTGGTATTATAGTCGGTATAAATGAAAAAATTTATCTTTTTTATTGGAATTTTGTGTTTTTATAAGTTATTATCATATTATATAAATTTTTGTATATTTTGTTAGTTAGCTATTTATCTATACATACATAAATATTAATATATATTTAAGTAAGTTTATAAAAAAAGATTAGGTACCTTTTTAGTTTTCGAATTTTATATATACAAAAAGAAGTCAAAATTTTTAGATATTTAAAACAGATCAGAAAGTTAAAACTTAGAGAATTTAACAATATAATTTCTTTTATTTAGAAATAACTTTAAAATATAAGGCTCTTTAGCTTTAATTTAAAACTTGTTAAAGTTTGAAATAAGTTTTTGTTATAGAAAGAATTTTTAGGGTGCTAAGGGCGCCAATTGAAATAACAGAATCAAATTATTGACAAATAAAAGAACTACCTGTTGTTAAAAGTTTTAAGACCTCAGACGAAAAAGCGGAATTTAAATTTAATAACTACTGTTAACGAATAAGAAGTAATTTTTTTAAAATCTCAATAACCTAAGAGTATTCTTTATAATCAATAAGTACAAGTACCTAGATCTCAACAGCATATTAATGTTCGCCGAAAAATTAATTTTAAAAATACAGTTATTAATTTTTTAATTTCAGGTCTCAGATCTTAACAGTGTCTGAATATATTCCAAAAACATCTTGTTTTAGGATATTCTTAATTAATATAATTCAAGAATACTTTTGTTAATCCATAAAAACCTAGGTACCAATTAATTCCTAAATGCCAGCGCTTGGGTTGTAACAGCCACTGAATATGTAATCTTAGGATACTTTAATTAATGCATAAATGTCAGTGACTTAATCTGATTAGCCACTGCATGTATATCTAAGTATCTTGCACAAGAATACTGTTCTTAACCCATTAATGCCTAGTTGCCTATTAATACCTTAATGTCAGTGGCTTAATATAAATAGTCTCTGAATGTATATCTATGTATTTTATCCAATAATACTTTTTTTAACCCTAGGTCTGAACATCCTTCAACGTATACCTAAAAGACTTATTTAAGAAGACTCTTATTAACAAGCAGCTCTCCATTGCTGTCAATATAGTTATACAAAATTGATTATATATTATATCTTAAATCAGAATTTTCTGGCTAATTTTCAAAAATAATTTTCTGAAAATCATTTACTTATAAATTAACAAAATAAATTTTTAAAGCTGTATAAGTTGTCAGTAGAATCAAAAAATTTTAATTAAAAAATTTATTGATTTTTAAACAATCTTTTAA
Source organism: Dolichopus griseipennis (assembly GCA_963082915.1). Lineage (NCBI taxonomy): Eukaryota > Metazoa > Arthropoda > Insecta > Diptera > Dolichopodidae > Dolichopus > Dolichopus griseipennis. The sequence goes on from OY720442.1 coordinate 14,763,667, forward strand.
ACAATAACTACCCTTGTACACAAGATAATTAAGACTTAACTTTTAAATAATGTTTTGTATTTAATATATACTTGTATATACCACAGATAATGTGCATGTGTATGTGTGTGTCTATGTTTAAAAAATAAAAACTTAACACAAAACAAATGATTTTTATTGTTTCTGGTGTTTAGAAAACATGAAAATTTTCTACAATTTAATTTTGTTCTAAGGGAATTGTGGTTTTTTCCTTTATTGCATTCTACTTATCACTTTTTATTAAAAGGAATGCAATTAAATTTTTAAAGGATCAATGTTATAACATTCAAAAGAATCTTTCATGTTAAATTACATGTATAATAAATAATAACAATGGCACTATTATTGGTATTTGTGAATTGAATGACAATATTAAAAGACAATATTGTATATTGGATGATAATATTGAGAGTTTTGTATATATATACTACATTTATACATTTTCATTCAATAGATGTTTTATGATTTGTATTATATTCGTTTTTCTTAGCTTTTATTTATTCACATGAACATAGGAAGGTTAGTTGCGAGTATATTAAAGTACTCTTCCATTTGTGAGTCAAAATAGAAGGTATGATAAATATGAACTTAAGTATATGGGTTAAATCCGAATTAGATAGCAAATTGATTTAACTATTAGTGTTTCTGAATTCTTTTAACTGTCAGTGAACAACAGTTATGTGAGACTTTGGTACACTAAAAACACCAGCCCTGTTAGAAAATAAAGCTCGTCTTAGTGGCTAACCATTAGCCTTGAAATGTTTATGATATTTATTGTTTAAGACTATAATTGAAATTTGAGAAAAGCTAAAATTTTGATGCTTCTATATTTATGTGACCTTCTAAGCTGGGCTTATGTTTGGTTGCATATTTTTTAATTTCATCATTAACATTAGTAATCTCTACATTCCTATGTTAGTCGGAATTTCGTACGTCCTAGGGAACATTCCCAGGGAAATTCTATTGTCAATATAGAATTTCCGAGCCAATTTTAGCAGCCAATCCTTTTTTGTTTGTTGTAATTTTATTTTTTTTTTGGACATGCTCTTTTGATCCAAAAATATGATTTATCACTTGTTTTTTGCAGTTGCCTCGTATTGTAGCCTCGCTAACATTTGATCCTAATGTCATTATTGCAGTATCATCATCAAAATTAGGAATTACAGTTATTTCTTGAAATTGCGGCATGTCACTGGCATATAACAAGTACAATATTTTACCCAAGATGCTTTTTCAAGCTCTCCCCCGATAAAAATGAACCAGTATACAATATGCAATTTTTTTAAAAGAATTTCTCCTATAATATACTATCTTCCTTCAAATCCACATCTCGCAGCTTATGCAAACCTATAATACTCTTGCATATAAAAGGACTTTCTCAGAATTCGAAATTGTGTTTTAATGTATAATAAATTTGAAAAAGAACAGAAGCTCTAATCTATCTCTACATTCCCCCAGCGCCTAAATCTGTAATAATTACGTCAAATCTAATGATTGAGTTCTAAATGACAAGATCTTGTACAAGATAACTTTTTTTGTAAAATATGAAAATTAATATTAAACATTTTGACTTGTTTTTTGACTACAAAAGAAGAATTGTATTTTGCTGTAAAATATTTCAATAATAAACAAATAAAAATGTACTGAAATGAGGAAAAGAACATTACAATGCAACTCAATTTGTACAAATTATATGAAAATATATGTTTTGAATATATATGTCATTTTGTTCTACTTAAAATATAACAATGCCATAACACAGTTCATTCAAAAAAATAGCTTAAAATAGTTTTTCAGTGTTCCTTTTTTTTGCCTTCATATGGATTTTAGTTGTAATCGTGATTTACATATATTCTTTTGTATTAACTGATGTATGATGTACAGTGCCAGACAAAATTTAAGAATTATTAGAAAGCTTTATTTGCCGTGAATAAGAAAAAAAACTTTTGGGATCCATATTTGAAATTAAGCTCTATGAAGAATAGAAGAAGTAGTTGGAACTTCAAAACTCATGATTATGTCAGTCATGAATGAACCTGTGTGAGCTCATGGTATACAAGAAAGATTCCAATACATTTAATCTTAAGTTCACATACTATGAAAAGCTTCTACTAAAAAGCGTTTAGGCTTACCTATGTATTTAATCCTTTGGGTTCTATTGAGCTCGATAGTATACACTGTCATTCATGAGTATCATTCTGTAGATGATGAATTTTTTGAATGACATTTAAGGCTATACACTTAAATGATGGAATGACGTTTAACACTATACATTGAAAAGAATGTATATTATTCGTACCGTGCTTAATAGTTAAAATTATAAAATCTAAATTTTTTGATTTTGTTCATTCAGAATGACATTTTGAATGACGTTCCTTCAGAGGTATACACTATCATTTCGGGCAAAGAATGACATTTATGAGTGACAGTGTAAACTCTTCTATGATGTACAAAAATATGTCAAACGAAGAAAGTATTTATGAAACAAGGACGGTCTGTCTTGTTAAATATGCATATATATATAACAAAAAAAAATTTAAACTACAATAATTTTTAAAGCATTTTTTGTGTTCAAAAGAAACTTTCATATATGTTTTCATCAACCCATTTTTAATAAATTATAATGCAACTAGATAGAGCTTGTACAAAATAAATTTCAAAAATAAAAAAAAAACTCATTTTTCTTTATATTTTTTATTATTTTATTTTTATTTTTACAAGTTGAAATTTTAAAAGTACAATCGTGAATCGATTGCTTTTTATGTTATAAAATCAGGATTCATTGATGTCTGACAATGTCAGAATCAGAATAACGAAGCAACAAATGAAAGTTAACCAATTTATATAGATGTTAGTTCAACTGTGTATATACATTAAAAGTATAAATATATCAGCATGCTTTTTCCATTGTTTCATATTTACTATTGAAAATGTTTTACACATATTTTTGTTTTTTGTAAAGAATATTATTTAAGTTTGAAGGCGATATGATACAAAACCAAAATGACATTACTACAAAAAATTGCAACAAATATATTTTAAAATGAAATAAAATTAAATAGCTACTGTAACAATTTTAAAAACAATGATTAGACCTTTAGACGTTCCAACTGTTTTAGGTTTAAATTAGAAAGCTGAGGAATAGAACAAATTAAGAAGAAGTTCTACAGCAATGTAAATAAAGCCTGACAGCAACCGAATATAAAAGACCGCTATTTAGACTATACACGCAGTTAGGTATTCAGCATATTTAATGACTTTATTATAAATCCACCGGACATCCAAATAGCAGGTCTTCGGTTCAAAAACCTTATTTTTTTTAAATTAAATATTAAAGATAAGACTAAGAACCCCTGCAATCTATGTAATCAAAATCTGCAATCTCCATAGATACTACAGTCCTCACCAGCTTCAATCAACAATTGTCAAAGTTAGACACGTGCTTCATTGATGGGTCATTTAATTGGAGCTTTAAAATGAGTAGAAGATTTATAGACGCAAATGATGAACCAGGTATGAAGATTCGGAGGAAGGGTTTTAAAGAAAAATTTTTATTAGAAGAGTTACAGAAACTTTTAAAAAAATTAAGATTATAAAACTAGTTGGAGGTTTTAAGAGGCAAATGATAAACGAAGTAATAAAACGTGGAGGAAGTGCCTTAAAGAAAAACTTGCACTAGGAGAGTTTCAGAAGCCTGAAGAAAGTTCGAGTAAAGGTCATTTTAAGCCAAATCAATAACCAGGTCTGAAGACATGAAAGTAGTATATGTATAATATAAAAACCTTGAACCTAAATAACCCTTTTATTGTACTTTTGGCATACTTTCCAAAAATTCTATTTAATAAATAATTCTCGGCATTAAAGTTACATTACATTCATAAGGTCATTAACATATTATTAAGTAAAACACTAACACATATTAAGTAAGTGACATTTTCAAGGTTATACACGATTTAACAAGCCTATATTAAAACCAATTATATTATGTAATCAATTATTAAGAATAATTATACATATTAATTAAAGCTGACTTATGCAAAATTAGTTGATAAAATCTTAGTAATAAATAAATAAAAGCTAAGAATCATTGTAAAGAAGTTCCAGTCTGCCTATCGAAGCCCTAACATAATAAGTAAAGTGTATAGTGGAATTTCAAAATAAAATAACTGTAAAAATAAATAAAGTATTTTTTTTATTAAATACAAAATTTAGTTATAAAATTAGTAGTTCCTCAAAGAACAACCTCCAATATATAAGTTTCAGAAGTTTAAAAAATTCTTTAACCTCACAACCAATCATTCCATCAAAAATAATGGCTATTTTTCCAGTCCTATTTTATCCAAAAACCTTTAATTTGATACCAGCGGAAACGATATGTTCAGTCCTTTTTTTTTCAAAAAAACATTTTGTAATTTTATAGGATTAAAATTAATTGCATTTTGCTTCGAAAGGAAAAAAAGCAAAATTTTACAAGCAAAAAACCAAAAAAAAATTTATTGGCGGATCGTAATTTTATCAGTTTTGTGGTGAATTCCCCAATGAATTTCATTGAGAAATCCTATGATTTTATAATAAAATCTCTGTATTGTTATTTTTAATTTAGATAGGATGTTCTATAATGAAAATCGAGTTTTAAAATGTTGATGAAATAAATAATGAAATTTTGTAATACTTTTTATTTTGTATTTTGTTTTTTTCATTACTATCTCTGATTATTATTAGAAAAGTGATACAATTTAATTAGAAACTAACGTGTTGATTATACATACAATAAAATTAAAATATTTAATTTATTCATTTTAATAAAAATATTATACATATAGATGATATTGTTATTTTAAATTGGTTTTTGTAACAGAATGAAAGAATGAAGAGATATAAAAGTGATTAATTTATATATTGAAAATTTTCTATTGCAATGATGTTAGAAAGAATTTTAACTGATTTTTTCATTGAATAAAATATAATTAAGCTAATTGATTCAATAGTGGAAATATGAGATAGTATCGATATCGAAACTGGGTATTTTTATTCATTGGTGATGAAACAGAGAATCAATTAATCATCTATTAATACATGGAATTCAAATTTCATTTTAACTGGATCTTTGAAGGGATGCGGGTCATATCTATGCTTCTATTTAATTTGCTTGTATTTTTCAAAAGCCTGGTTATACGCCTTTTACAGAATATTTATATATATGTATATGTATACAATAAAATTTAAATAGAGGCAAATGATAATACTGGCAAACGAAAATGCAGTGAAATCAAAATATAGGCAAATGATAAAGCAGGCAAGTTTAAGTACAGGCAAATGAAATACAAGCAAATGAAAATACAGGCAAATTAAATACAAACAAACGAAATACAAGTTTTAGATAGTAACCTGACATAAGGACTCTTGGTTGGCCTAAAAATGATAAATAACTAGATCTAGAATAACTAGGCAGAAGGTTCGGTTGATTAACGGTATTTCCTTCTAGTGGTATAACAGATACTAATAGAACTCTAATTGTGTCGAAGAGGTATCTTTTAACTATTTGACGATATTGAAATATATGGACGTATACGTAGAAGTGAAATAAAGTGTTCCTACACTGGTTCTTCTTTTAATTCTTTCAATTCAATCACATTTCCTTTTCCAATTATAAAATTGATTTCATTGGAAATTTTTTTAAAACCTTTACTTGTACTTGTAGATTGCCAAAATTATTTTAACTTTTATCAGTTCTATATGAATATACAATCTTGTTTTTCTCAAAAAATAATTGTTAACCTTTACAATATTTTATATATATATATACATTAAATGTTTTTTTTTACATTGATAAACATATTTATAAATTTATTATGTATTTACGATTAAAAATTAACTTGTGGGGGAATAATAATGAAATTTTAATGAAATAAAAAAATAAAAATTGATTCAACAATGTTTTTAAATATTGACAGAATAGTAAAATTCTGACAATCAAATGGCCACAATATATTTATTAAATTAATAACGGTAAAATTTTTACTGTATTAATAATTGCAGTAAAAATGGTAATATTAAGGTTTAAGGGTTGTGTAACGTCAAATTTTTATATGGTTCTATTGGTATATCATAGGTAGGGTTTTTTAAATCTGAATAGAAATGAATGAAAATGAGGCCTATACGGTGTATATTTTTAAGGTTAATTAGCAATTTTATAATTATAAATTAAATAGAAAACTACTTTTTCAACAAACTTTTTTAGTTAATATTTTAAATGTATGTACGGTACTTTAAAAAAAATGTTTGTATAATTAATAAACAACTATGTGGCACAGTGGTTAGAATGCCAACCTTTCATGCGAAAGGCCCAGTGTAAAAACTTTTCTAGTTTTCGACTCGATTCAGCTACCATTCGCCATTGGGTTCAAATTAATAGCTTAATCAATAATTAATAATTATATATCTTTAATAAAAAATACATTAAAATAACAAAATAAACAAATGTAAAATATAAACAAATAATTTGATTGAATTTTACAACTCACAGACATAAAATACCATATAACTCATATACAAAAATATTACAATATTAACAAAAATGGAATTGTATCTATTGAAAATCTAAGACGGTTCTACATGTAATAATGCCTAGTACTATCTCATATTTAAATTGTATGTGGAATTCAATAAGATCAATTCTTATAACACGAATATAATATGACCCCCTGTTCCAACATGTACATACGGTATAGACAGGCTTATTAGTTGAACAGTTAGCACTTAAAAAAAAAAAAAAAAAAAACAATTATCTGTAAATAATGATCTATTTTAAATAAATTAATTAATTAATAAATTTTAAATCACATTTTCAATGAATGAAAATAAAATGAAAATGGTCAATCTGAGTAATTACATGTTTCTAAATTCAGATTTTCATCCACTTCTGTAATTTGTATGGGATTTCCAGAATTTTATACATAAGTTTCAGCTTTATATGAATCATTCTTTTAATTAATATTATTTGATTATCAAATACGCAAATACTATATTTGCGTGCTACTTATTATAATATTAATTATATATGATTTATGAATATTAATAACAAATACGATATAAACTAATACAGTATAATCAAATATATTTAAATGAATTTAATGCCTGCGTTCTTTTAGCAGGAATAAACTACACTTTGCTACAAGCCTTTGAGAAAGTGTAAGTAATAGAAATGTAAAATTAAAAAATTTTGAGTATATGGATAGGTTAATTAAAAATCAAATTGGTCCCCAGCTACCCATCAGCCACTCTTTATGATAAGAGGACAGCTAATGCAATTTGTTAATGCAATGTTTTGGTTTGAGCTGGGATCTTTTATTTCTGATTTCATAATACTTTAAAATAATTTTACTAATACATTAAAATAATGCAATTTAGATTAGATTCTTTAAAATATGTATGTACATTTATAGGTTATAATTAGATATTTAAATATACAAAATATAATAGTATATAGGTATATTAAGACTTTCTCAAAATGATAACAAGGATTTTCTAAAACAAAAAAAAAAACAGGTCGAGGAAACCTTTTTTTTAATGCAGTAGACAAAAAAAAAACAAAAATAATTGATATTTTTCTGACAGGATATTTTTATATAAAACAAAAGATGAAAAGAATAAGAAAAACTTTTGCGGTAAATTTATTTTTTTTAAAATAACAAAAAAATAGCAAAACAAAAAACAAAACCACAAAAAAAGAAGAAAATGCAAAAAAAAAAAAATTATAATAAAAATAATAAACATTTTCGCAGAAATTAATTGATAAGTTTTTGTTTTATTTTTTTGCATATTTTCAAGAAAATTTTGAAAATATTTCAAGAATATTTTCATTCTGTCCATCTGTCGGTCAGTTTGCTTACAAAACTTTTATTTGAAATAAATAAAAAAATTTTAATTACATTTAGCTATTGTTAAAACATTAGTTCCTTAGAAGGGTTTTTTTTTTGTAGTCCCATTTGTTTTGAAACTACAGCCCCAAAAACTCAGAAAAATTCCTTTATTTAAATTGTTATAACAAGATTCTGTAAGGAATATTTTTAATCTGGAAATGCCATATTTTTATTGAAATTTATACGGTACTTTATTTTACAGTTATGTAAAATTCAATTTTTCTAAAATTCTTCACTACTTTATATCTTCCAAATGGTTTGATTTAGAAACTCAAACTTTTAAGAGAACTTTAGACCTCACCAAATAAGTTTTTATGAATTTCAAACAAAAGCTCTAAATAAAATTGGATTATGTTTAAAATCTTGGTTTACTAAATCGCGTGTGAAGACAACTTCGTTTTTAAAAAATCTCATTTTTTTAAAAATCTATCAAAAATCTATGAAAAATCTCATTTTAGAAAATCTATTTTTTAAAAATTTCGTTTTAAGAAATAATTTTTTTAAAAATCTCGTTTTGAAAATCACATAATTCTGATTTGTACACAACTCTAAATTCCTAAAAAATGAGATTTTTAAAAAAGCGTGATTTTTAAATAAAAACTTCGATTTTCTAAAAACGAAATTTTTAAAACGAGATTTGAAAAAAAAAAACAAACCGAGATTATGGAATGCTCTCAAAAAAATGTTATGAACTTTTTTCAAATACAGTATGTACTCAAAAATTGTGTATTATATTATAGAAAATTGTTTAATTTTGAAAATGTGCTTTTTTAAAAACCTTTGATTTTTTTAATTACTTGTTTTTCACTGTTTTTTGTTGGGTTTTTCATTTTTCAATCTTGTGTTTTTTTTTTCGCTCGTTCCAGGGGCTCATTAGCATATAAATGAAATTTTTTTTTTCTTTTGGTTTTTTGTTTTTAGGACAATGAATGACGGCAACGACAACAAATTATTGTTTTGGAAATCGCATTTTCTTACCAGCAACAACAGCAACAACAAAAATACAACAATGTATAAAAAGTAATGCAACAAAAATATGAAAACTTTTATTTGATTGTATAGTTTCATCTTGCATTCATCATCTCTGGCTTTATGTATATATATACATATAGATATACAGGATTGGATTTGGGCTAAGATTTAAAATGAAAATGGAAAAAAATGCAAATTTCTGATTGTTTAAAAGTTTTTCTTTTGTTCTTTTATTATAAAAAGTTTTTTTTTTTGTTTAATTTATACTAGAAAATAAAAGAAAATTTATTTTTCATCAGGTATATCATGGTCAAAAATTTAAGAAAAATTGAAATACAAAACTGGTTTGTTACCAGATTGTATTGGTATTAAACCACAATGTTAATAATATATATATATATATATATATTTTTTAAATCCAGTTGAGGTAAGTAATAGACAATTAAATTGACAGTGACATTGTATTATTCGAAATAAAAATTCGCTAAAGTTTATTTTAAAGTAAAAGGAAAATCTTTGAACCATTAAGAGTTGAATACATTGAATAGATATTAAAAATAAATTAAATATAATGGGTTTCCTTCCTCAAAAATTCCTTTAAAAGTTTTATTTTTTTAAATTAATTGAAAAAATTTGCATTTAGATAAACTATACATAATATACAAAATGTTTAAAATAATATCTGAGATGTTGTGGAATATAAGTGAAATATAAGAAACTACGTTTAGTTTTAAAGAAGTATTTTAAGCAAAATGCGTTGGAAAATGGATCATTAAAATGTTTTTAATTTAACATGAATTTTGCAGTATACAACTTAATTAAAGATTTTGCAAATTCAGTTGGGTAAAAAAATGTAGTTGGTAAAATAACTTTAATTGACCGCGATAAAGATGTTGCTTAATGTTGGGACCTTTAGCAGAAATAGCAGTGTTTCCAAGATAAAGAGGAAAACAAAAATATTCGCCCATTAATGATTTCAGTGTCACCGCAATATACCCACTTCCTCAACTCAATCGCTGTACCATTGTGTTCTTTGCATTAGTTCGTTCATATCTAGTAAGAATTAAAAACTTGATAAAGAAATAAAACAAATATTGCCTTTACTCGTTTCTTATACCTACACATTTGAAGTAACCGACCCAGTGTTGCAGTACGTTTAAAATGTCAACATTAATTTTAAATTATAACTGGGTGGAACATAATTAGACATGGTTGAATTACTTTTGGCAGTTTTTATTGTTTTTAATTTTTGATTGAATTATTTTTGTAATGGTCTTAGTTTAAGTAGACGATACCAGTTTACGGTTGATACTATTATAGTTTTCAATACAATTATTAGATTATACGAGTACTATTTATAATATTTATTTAATCAAATTGTACAATTTTTTTTTATATTTGATCGTAAGGTGGGGAATGTAATGGAAGTTACCTTTTTCAGTAATTTTCCTTAAAAAAAAATGTATGATTTGTGTGGGAATCGAATATACAATTTTTGAATATAATAAACTCCATTCCAAAATATTGTATACCTTTTGGCGTAATTTTTTATATTGCATATATGTTGGCGTAATGTTGCGCCTCTTGTGTTTCATTTGAATTTTATGATTAAAAGATATTATATGACTTCCGATTATATTGATTCCATTTCAAAATATTACATATTTATTGGCGTAATTTTATAAATTGCATATTTGTTGGCGTAACAGTAAGGCTTTTGCGTTCTATTTGTATTTTGTGATTAAAATATATTATATGGCTTCCAAATAAACAAAGAAAAGACGGTATAAGTAATTTTTAGAGATTATTAGTAATAAATGAAGTTACAGTATAATATTAGAAATAATACAAATAAATAATAAATAGAAAATTGTTTAACGTGCTGACAAACCAAAACTATGCGTCACTGTGTGAAAATCGAAAATTTATAATGTTACGTTCATTCAACAATTGCGCTACTTTTCTATTATATCAAGAACATTTTATTATACCCGTATGACTATATAGTCAAAGGGTATAATAAATTTGCCATTACGTTTGTGACTCAGAGAAGGAGGGGGGGTAGATATAGACTCAAGTGTATGGATCGGATCAGAATCGAAAAATAAATCGATTTAGCTATGTATGTCCGTCCGTCCGTCCGTCCGTCCGTCCGTCTGTCCGTCTGTCCGTCCGTCCGTCCGCACGATAACTCAAAAACTAAAGGAGCTAGGATCTTGAAATTTTCGCAAATTCGTTTTTTTGCAATAGCCGTCATCGCTATTTAAATCCAGCCATTTTGGTCCATGGGTTCGGGTAGCTGCCATACAACTTCTTTTTTTATATGAGCATTACTCTGTACCTATTACAGCTGCGTGTCTGAAATTTTGCCAAAAGTAGTTTAGTTTTATGGCCAAAGTTTCTGCAAAGTTTGGTTGGTCTAGTGGAGTGGGTTCGAGTAGCTGCCATACAACTTCTTATTTTATATGAGCATTACTCTCCACCTAATGAAGCTGGGTGTCTGAATTTTTGCCAACAATTGTTTAGTGTAATGGCCAAAGTTTCTGCTATATTTGGTTGGTCTGCGGCAGAGGGTTCGAGTAGCTGCCATACAACTCCTTATTTTATATGAGCATTACTCTCCACCTAATGAAGCTGGGTGTCTGAATTTTTGCCAAAAATTGTTTAGTGAAATGGCCAAAGTTTCTGCAAAATTTGGTTGGTCTACGACAGAGGGTTCGAGTAGCTGCCATACAACTCTTTATTTTATATGAGTATTCCACTACACTTAATAAAGCCAAAAGTAATTAACCGGATGATATAATGTATATGTTACGGTCATACGGGTATCCCAGAGTTGACACAGTCTACTCTACTACACTCTTCCTCGTTTTTTTTTTTAAATTAATATTTTTCCAATAAGTTATTTCTTGTTTTCAAAATTTTTTTGAACATAATTTTTCTGAAAATTTTGAAAAATTAAAAAAAAAAAAAAAATTAAACGAATATTATTGCAAATAAAATTCTTAGAACAAACAAAAAAAAAAAAACAGTTTGAATATAACAAAATAATGTTGTTATGATGTTTGCTACTTTTTTTAACTTCTAAATGGAATTCCAAATAAAAAGTAAAACGTAATAATAATAATATTAACAAAATCAAAAAACAAAACAAATACCGTAATAAAAATTTGTTATTTTCCCTCAGGTAAAACACCCTGTCAGCATATTAAAGGTGGTGAATAATTCTTTCAAAATAATCAAAAAAAAAGAAACAAAAAAACATAAAATAAGCAACAAGAGATGTAACTAAATATGAAACAAAATATTATATATGTAAATGTACTGTATAGGTGTATGTGTATTATTTTGTTGCCTTTATTAAATTAGAAAGTAAATATGAAATGTTTTCATATTTTCATCTTAAATACAAAATATTTTCTCTTATTTCTTATTATTATGTCATTATTACAGAGCACAAGTTTTTCTCACTGATAGAAATAGATGATCAACATAGAAAATTTTTATTTTGTTTTTTGAAGGTAAAAATTATCTCGTTATATAAATTACCTGAAAATTTTTAATGGAGTTCGAAATTAATTAAAAGGTATTTGGAGCAATTTAATAGATAGGTCGATTTTACAACTACTTTAAGTTCAAATGTTTAACATAATTTTTAGTTGGAGCTGTTTAACGAACAGTTAAATACTTCGACATTAGTTCATCCTATGAATACGGCTTCAAATATTTTAGACTTCTTGTAGTTATACATAATATAACAATTCGCGCTATTATTATTATGTTGACGTTTTTAGAATTACTTGAAATTACTATTAGTTTTAGTTCAAATTCTAAAGGTCTGTCTTAACGACATAAATCAAAAACTGCTGTACAGCTTAAAATCGATGAGTGGACGATTCTGTGAAAAAATTAAAAATTAAAAGTTTTATACAATAGATCGATTTAATTCATAGGTGGTTTTCTGCTATTTTTATGAATTAATTTTGATCAATTTCGTTTTTAAAGCACAAGAATCAGAGTTTTGGAGAATTTTCTTTTGTACTCAAAGTTTTGACTATTTGAGATGGAATAGAGTTGGTAAATTGCTAATAAAGAAAACTGGAAGGTTATTCATCAGAGTATTCTAACTAATCTTTGGAAATATAATAGAAATAAATATAGATTCAAGACTTATGTATTTCTGATTAGAAACGAATTCCTGAAACTAGATCAGAAATACTGAGATAGTTTTGCAAAGTGTAAATAAGGAATTACGATCCCTTCCAGTGGTATGTTGAATTTGTTTTGGACTATTAGCCTAATAAGCCTGCTATAAAATAGATATCTGCTATAAAATATTAATTTTAATGTTTTGTATTTGAATTATAAGGTATTCTATATCTGTGAGTTATATTATTCAATTAAATTATTTGTTTATATTATTATATTAATGTATATTTAATTAAGGATATATAATTATTAGTTATTGATTATGCCATTAATTTTAACTCACTGGCGAATGGTAGCGATTTGAAGCCGGACTTGTGCATGAAATTGACACTCTCACCAATCTGCCACCGAACTGGTTTCCTTCAGATTATTTTATGAATCTCTTATTCGTGAGATTCGTTATATGTTCTAAAATGTTTAATGATTTTATTATATTAGATCTCTCAGATTTATTTAATCTAATCATTGATTTAGCTTTTATTAGTCAGCTACTGAAATTCTAGAAAGGGATTTTGCTTCTAATAAAATGTCAAATAAAAAGTTTCCATAAGAGAAACCTGGACTCTATTGCACCATCAATATTCGACAACAAACCAATGAACTTTAATTAGTAAGAAGCACTTATCAAAATATGACTACTAGATTACTGCGATAAGTCGTTGGTGCCCTTATATACAAAAATTTCGGCATTTCATACTAAGATAAAACGGATAACAACAACAGACAGATAACAGAATAATTTCTAAGATATTTTACAATTAACAGTTATAATTATTTCAACAAAATATTTATTTTAACAAAAAATATAAAAATTTTTTTTATCCTTGTTCCAAATAAAAACAAATATATTACAGCTGTTAATGTCGTGGTTTTCTTAAAAGATTTTTTCATCTTCAGTTTTTTTATTCGTTTTTTTTCGTTACTTCTCTTGTTTTTTCCATTTTTTGTTGTTTTTTTTTTTTGTTTTTCGGAATCATTTTCTTCCATTTATATTTTCATTTACATTTTTCTATTAAAGTCTTGATGAAAATGGAAAATGGTAAATAACTGCAAAAAAAAAAAAAATTTCTTTTTTGTCTTGTTATAGCTATCATTTAATTTTGCTTATTGTTTTTTTTTATTTTTATTTTTTTTTTTGATAAAAAATAATTTTCATTTGCTAAATATTTTTCGAAATGACTTTTGGGACTTTTCTTTTTTTTATTTTACTTAAACTGTTGTATTTTGGAGTTTTAAAGAGGTGTAGGAATTCTTCTTTTTAGTTTATACTTAAAATAAACGTTATCTGTGGTTTTTGAATATTTACAGATATCATTTTCCCGTCATTTGTATTATGTTCAATGTTTTGTATTTATATGTACAAAAGTAGGAAGAGTGTACTTGAGTAGACTATGTCAATTCCAGAATAACTGTATGACCATCATCGAACTTTATTAGCTATAGAGTAATGTTCATATAAAATATGGAAATCACCGGAACCCACTGCAGTGGACCAACCAAATTCTGTACAAACTTTGGCCAAATAGCCGAACTATTTTTAGCAAAATTTCAGGCGCACAGCTTTAGCGTACAGTGTAATACTCATATAAAAGAAGAAGTTGTATGACAGCTACTGAAAGTATTCAGAGCAATAAGAACTAATTCGTCGACAAATATTTCAATTGGTTGAATGATTTTTCAAATGGGTTTAGAATTGTTGTTAAACAAATGGGTCAAAAATTATTCTAAAAGGTTCGATGATCTATATACAATATCCAGAACTCAAGAAACTAAAAAATCTTTGGTAAATTATAAGTTTATAATAGACCAAAAACTTCCTCTAGACTATTTTTAATGGAGGAAAAAAATGAAAAAAGATAGAATGGAATTACCTCAAAAATAACGGCATTTCCTTTAATGTTATTTTTACAATTTATGAATAATTTTTTATACCGTTTTGAGTGACAAAGAAGATTTTTAACTAAAAGTAATGAAGTAAATTGTAGTAATCTCAAAATATATTATAACTTCAGTTCAAATTACAATTATGTAAGAAGTGTTTCATCTTTGCAACTTATGTTCGAAACTCATCAGTATACACTTCAATGTTGGAATTGTCTAAACAACTCTTCTTGTTTTAATTTTGTACTTGTTCTCACACCTAAATTAAATTTTCATAATTTTATCTGTGAGTTATTAGAATAAATTGAAAATTTTTGAACTGAATTTTTTAAATTTTTCAAAATTTATTGTTACCACATGAATGTCAAGAACAACATAATTTACTCGTTTATTTCTTTTAAATTTTTAAATTTTGTTTTTCTTTTGTTTTATTTCAACTTTGGCATCAAAATATAACGATTTTTTTTCATAATAAGCTAAACAATTGCGAAAAACAACAGTTATTATTATTATGAATTAATGTTTTTAGTTGGAAAAAAATAGAACTTTTTACGAATTATTTTAAAAAAATAAAATTTTTTAGTAAGAAATTTATTAAAGATTGTTAGCAAAAAATAATTTTGTACATTTTCATTTGAAATTAAAAATTTCTGTCGTTAAAATTAGTTGAATCTATACTTGTGTTCAAAAATTGAAATAGTGTTAAAAAGTTATTTATTAGAAATTAGAAAACCGAGGTTTATCGGCCTAACTAAAGAATTTGATTTAAAATTTCAAGCACTTCTTCAGAATTGCTGAGTATTCACATGCACAATATATGTATATTATACACTCAAGCAAAGGCCAAAATTGAATTTAATCAATTACCCATAAGGATTTGCTAAAATACAATTACCAATACATTGTAACACTTAATTATAGGACGAACTGTAACCATTCTATCTTAATAATTATCAATATCATTGCAATTTTTTCTTTAAAATATTTTTAGATTAGAAATGTGGATGATTAACATGTCAATGTTAATTAAGTTAAAAATATGAACTCGTTTTTAGATTTACTATAAAACCAACTGTTAAAAATAATGTTACATTTTTTGTGACAATCGCTTTTTTCCGTGACATTTTTCGAAGATATTTTTGTAGTATAACGGATTTTAGGTACGCATTTAAAAGAAAATAAGTGACAGATGACAGATTGGGAATACCTAAAATGAAATGAGAATGTATGATAGATAACAAATATGAAATACATAAAATAAATAACATTAAGTTAATATCTAAGTTTTATGTCATATTTATTTTAATTTTTTTGGGAAATATTATTTGTGTCACAGAAAAAATAAAGTTTGTTTATTTTTTACTGCAACGCAAAAAAGCTGTCAACACTATTTAATTTCAAAATTTAACAGCTGTTAACTAAAAGTGTTGTTTGAAGAAGTTCAATATACGTATGTAATAATATTGTTATGGCTTAATATATTATTTAAAAAATATTCGTAAATTTATTTGAAATAAATAATTCAATAAAGTCTGAATAAAGATTTTTTTTAATAAAATTGAACCTGTCAAAGGTCGGCATTGTACTTATTTCTATAATTCAACCAATTTGGTACTCAAATTTATGTTTGTATGCAGTTTTTAAAAATGCTACTCTAAATTTGAGTAGATTTTATTTTTTGAAATGTATAAAATGAATAAAATATATTATATATATATATATTATGTATTATATTTATTTTTTGAAATTTTTAATTGTTGGTTTTAATGTTTGCATCAAATAAATTTTTAGCAGTTTTTTTTTAGTTTTTAAAAGTCATAAAAAATATTAAAATTTATGCTATGAATTTTCTTTGTTAGCAAAAAACAACTAAATTGTAAAATTTTTTTTATTATATGGTTTCTATTTTGTTTTTTTTTGGCAAATTAATATTTGACAACTATTCATTTTTTAGTGTTGTTTTTATTTAGTTTTTATTTGTTTTTTATTTAAAAATAAAAAAAAAAAAATCATAAAAAACAACAGAACTAACTGTAATTACAAACAAGCTCCTTTTATTTAATTGCAATCAAATTGTTATAATAAATAGAACTTAAATGTTTTATAGTTGTAATACAGTTATGTGGGGCAGTTTCAAAAATTTTAACAAAATTTAAAGGTTTGTGGGGCAGTTTCAAAATTTTTAAAAATTTGGAAGTTTTTATGTGTTATATGTGACTTTTTTTTTTTTTTACACGCTAGTCAAACTCTAGGAACGAGTTTCTTTACAAATTGCTAAAAAACAGATATGTAGGTCTGGGTATGAGGTTAAGCAGTTAGAAGAAAAATAAATCTAAAGGCATTGATCTACAAAACTTTACCAAAAAGGGTTAACTGTGCTCGTATCAGATATCTAAAGGTGATTATTTAAATAATTGTAATCAACTTTTAGTCTGAAGTTGTAGCTATGTTTATACCCGTATGACTATATAGTCAAAGGGTATAATAAATTTGCCATTACGTTTGTAACGCAGAGAAGTAAGGGGGGTAGATATAGACTCAAGTGTATGGATCGGATCAGAATCGAAAAAAAAATCGATTTAGCTATGTATGTCCGTCCGTCCGTCCGTCTGTCCGTCCGTCCGTCCGTCCGTCTGTCCGTCCGTCCGTCCGTCCGCACGATAACTCAAAAACTAAAAGAGCTAAAATCTTGAAATTTTCGCAAATTCGTTTTTTTGTAATAGCCGTCATCGCTATTTAAATCCAGCCATTTTGGTCCATGGGTTCGGGTGGCTGCCATACAACTTCTTTTTTTATATGAGTATTTCTCTGTACCTATTACAGCTACGTGTCTGAAATTTTGGCAAAAGTAGTTTAGTTTTATGGCCAAAGTTTCTGCAAAATTTGGTTGGTCTGTTGCAGTGAGTTCGAGTAGCTGCTATACAACTCCTTCTTTTATATAGGCATTACTCTATACCTATTAAAGCTGGCTTTCTGAAATTTTGCCAAAAATATTTTAGTGTAATGGCCACAGTTACTGCAAAATTTGGTTGGTCTACTGCAAAGGGTTCGAGTAGCTGCCATACAACTTCTTATTTTATATGAGCATTGCTCTATACCCATTGAAGTTGGGTGACTGAAATTTTGCCAAAAAAAGTTTAGTGTAATGGCCAAAGTTACAGCAAAATTAGGTTGGTCTACTGCAGAGGGTTTGAGTAGCTGCCATACAACTCCTTCTTTTATATGAGCATTATATTTCAGCTAATAAAGCTGGTATTTTTGAAATTTTGCCAAAACTAATTAACCATATGATATAATGTATATGTTACGGTCATACGGGTATCCCAGAGTTGACACAGTCTACTCTACTACACTCTTCCTCGTTTTTTCATATTTCTTCTTGTACTATTTTTCATAATTTCCGAAACTCAGAACTCCGAGGATTTTCTTTTTATGTTTATGTCATGAAAACCAGCTCATATTAGAGATAATATTATTAGTTTGGCTTTCAATGAATTTTGATTTTGTTTGATGAAAATTTAATGAAGAGGGTTTCTTTATTTTAGAAGATTTAACTCATGTAGTTCAGTTTTGATATTTTCCACCGAATTCCTAAAATATCGATCTTCGACATTCTTCTCTCAAACACCTCTCATAATAACATTTCATCATACAGAGAGATCATACAGTTATTCAATCTGGTAATTTAAGAGATGATGCCCTGCCTCTTACAAAAGAAAGGTGATGCCTAGTTTTACCAAATCCTTGAGTGATTAAAACAATTCATTGATGAAATTCGAAGTTTCATCAGATCCTTGAGTGATAAAGAGAATTCATTTATAATTTCCAGTCAATGTTTCTAAATTACCTACAAAGAAGGATTCTATTTCATATTTTTTTTATCTAGGCAAATTGAAAACTTTAAAAATCACTTATTTGGGCTATGCGTAGCTCCTAGGGGAAGTATGCGATTTTAATACCTCAAATTCACAACTCTTTTTGAACCAAACTTTAAGATGGAACCTGTCATACAAAACAAACAGCTTGGCTTCAAGAATAGGAATGTGAAAGGATATTTGAAAATTGGGTTTGGCAAAAATAGGATTCTGGGATTATCGATCCTGAGGAAAATAAGATGTGACAATTATGCATCACCAATTTTAGGGAACACGTTTGACTCAAAAGTTTCTATTAATCTTACTTATAAAATCGTTTACTACAATTCTTTTATAAGCTTTTTCTTATCACTTTTTTTCGGCAATTTTTGATCAAAAAACAAAAAACTAGAAAAAAAAAAAAGAAAAATATTTAAAATTACCCTTGGAAAATTGTTTGTATGAATGTATGCATAGTATAATAAAACAAAATTTTTTTTTTCTAGTTTTTGAAACCCATTAAATTTGTTTATTCATTTTACGCTGTTTTTACAATTTATTTAAAAAAAAAATCCTTTGAAATGTCTATGTATTTTTCTTTGCATTTGTGGATAGTGGAAAATGATTTTCTTTTGCAAACAAAGGTTTGCAAAATTTTAACATACAACCAAACATGGTATCGAAATTAAAAGGAATTTAAAAATGTAAACTCAAACAGAAATATTGTGAAAAATTTCCGGAAAAACAGAATTTTTTAAGGAAAATTTTCACAATTTATACGCAAAGTGTATTATTGCCTACCTTAACTATGTACATTTATATTATTTTGAGTATATATGTTTGTATATATTTTGACCCGAACGTTTTGTAGTTTTTATTTATGTGACTGTGGTGCAGCGAATTTTGCAACATTGCGCGTTAAATTTCATACATACTTAGTCACCTTTTCCGCTATTCCATTTGTTTTTTATGTTTCTTTATTATAAAGAACGTCCCAATGTTTTTATAAAAATGTTATCCCTGTTATCTTAGGTCATGATTTAAAATATTTAAGATTTAATTTATTTTGGCAAACATTTTGGTGGGTTTGTAGTCTTTGTACATTGTAAATTGGTTTTTTTGGCACGCTTGGAAATTATGTTAAAGAAGTAATGAAGTAATGGGAAATGGCATAATTTAAGGTATGTCCTGGGTCTTATATAGAAGCTTTTAATGTATTTCTGTTTTATCGTCTATCTTATATATAAAAAAATTTCCGGAAAAATGAGAGAATTTCCGGAAAAATTAATTTCTAGTAATAAAAGTAATTATCTTGATATTAATATAACCATTTAATTATTGCGATATTAAAGTAAACTAAAGATACTTTTTTCTTGTACCTTTTGTTTCCTTTAGATCCTTTACCAAGGATCTTTGTATAGGACAGTATTTCATAAAACTTGCAATCATAGAAATTTGTTTTCTGTGCCTTGTACAATTGGAAGCTTTTCATCAACGATTTCACAGGTTTCTAATCTATAAATGAGGTTAAATCGATTCATCTGCATGATAAAGCAATGTGTATTCTAATATAAACTAAAATAGAATGGATCTAAGTCTTGAATAGAAACTAAAATAGACTACATACAATTTAAATTACGATGTTTAGAGTGGTTATTTTTTTGGTTTTAAGAAGTGAAATGCCACTGCTTCATTTGGCATGGGCTTAAAAATGTACTTATCACAGATAAATTCTAAAGTAATAATTCAGAAAATATATATCTTATGGGTAAAAAGACTAATCTTACCTCAGATTTAAGATCTTATCTCAGATTAAGGTACTCAACAAGGCAGTTAAAGACAATCAATTTGCTTCTAAAAATAGCTTTACGCCTCTGACTTTAATTATTAATTAACTAATTGTACAAGTCAAAAGTTGTAGGACTCAATTCATTAAATTGGTTTACACTTAATAGTTTACCTATCCCATAATATTTATAAATTACAGTTACTACAGCATACAAAGCTTAAAGTAATACAACCGTTCTGTTTCGAACACAAATGCCTACATTTAATAACTGTAAATTGGAAAAATCACACCTGTACAAAACAAAAAAAAAATCATTGCCAATTCCACAAAAATTCAAACAAACACAAAAAAAATTAAAAGTAAAAAAAAAAGATTTTATTTTTAAATCTGACAGTTTTTAAAATAAAATGTAAAAAATTTGGTTAAATGGAAAAATATAAAAAAAAAAAGTAAAATAAAATGGAAAAAAATTTTAACCGTTAAAAAAAAGTGTAATCAGAAATTTTTGACTATTTTTTTTTGTTTTTGTATTTTTACGAGGCATAACTGTTTTTTATTTTTTTTTTTTGGATTCTTGCATTTTTAATTATCATTAATGGAAGGAAATAATATCTGATATAATGCACTTTATAACAGTTAATATATAAAGTATCTTTTTGTATTCCCAAAAAAAAATAAACAAAAAAAAAATCATAACCTCAAAATAATTAAAGTTCTTAAAATTGTTTGAAGTTTTTTTTTACAGTCGAATGCAGTTGAAAGACATTATCTTTTATACATAACAGTTAACATTTCTTTTTCAATGGCAAATTACACTTGTTTTTTATATTTATGAATATCTATGTATATAAAAATGCATGTATGCATTTTTAATATTTCTTCCAACAGGTATATTAAATTTTATTGACTATATATATATATATTTTGTGGTTTTCGTGTGACATAAGTAATGTCAAAAAAAAAAATAAAAACTTTTATTTTAATGTTTTTTTTTTTTCATATTTCAAATTGTAAAAACACACAATTCTTATGTTCTCTGAAAATGGTTTACAATTGTATTATTTACCCGCTGTTTTGTAACTACATACATCTACTAACTTTAACATGTAACATGTACATGTACTATTGAAAATGTTAATTCATTTGTTTTGATGTTGTTGTTGTTGTTATTGTGTTTTTAATTTTTTTATTTCATAATACTTATACTTGTATTGTATGTAAACAACTTGCCAAAATAAGAAGATATACTTTATAAACTAAAAGCTTTTTGATGTTCTTTTGTTTTGTTTTTTGTTTTTTTTTATGTTTTTTTTTCTCTGTTTACAATATTAAGTATTTTGTCATACATGCGTATATAAATGTTAAAATATATATATACTTTTATAGAAATTACATACATATTGCATTTTTGAATGATGAGGATTTATTTTGTATTTCGTTATTATAAAAAAAAAAAGTAAAAAAAATGCAAAAACCTTTTCCAGGAAATGTTATTTTATTTGTTGATAATGGAAATCTTGTTAGATTAAAAAAAAAAAAAAAATAAGAAAAACAAAAGAGAAATAATTTAAAAGTGATATTTAAGTTGAATTTACAAAATAATGTTATATTGACTTTTAATAAAGATTTTATTTAAAAAAAAAAGAGTTATTTAATTGTCCTTGATATTATATACAGGGTGTCCGGGACTCAAGTACGCGCACTACACTCAGTGATTGGGGGCATTAAAACAAACAAAAAATTGTACTGAAGGGGAGGAGCTTCATAACTTTGTAACTGATGGGTATATGTGGATCAATTAAAGCTGACAACTTACTCTACAAAATGGATTCTTTTTTATCTCTCTACAGTAAGCTGTTCAAAAGTTATTGATTTTTTTATGAAAAGTCTCCTTAAATCTTTAATCCCTCATATCTGTTTTGTTTGTTATATTGTTTGTTTTAATGTCCCCAATCACTGAGTGTAGTGCGCGTACTTAAGTCCCGGACACCCTGTATATTAATGATAATGATGAATGATATTATGTGCATTATATTATTAAAACTGGAACTATAACATTAATGAAAGTATAGTAATATTAAATAAAAACTATTAGATATTTATTTGCATTCAAAGGTTGAATTGACTTCACAATTTTGCGTAAAAATGGGAATATTCTGATTTTGATCCTTTCCTTATAGTATTATTCCAGCATATCTTCTTAAGAAAGCATTCTAAGGCTGCAGAACTTAGACAATAATTTTGTAAATCCTTCTACTGATTGTTTTTACTGATTCTTCTACTGAATGGTTTATTTTTGAAAATCGTTCCCAAACTTCTGTAAAGCAAATGGGGGTTTAAAAAAAGGGGTTAACCCAAATTTAATAACTAACTAAAGAATTTCTTTTAGTTTATAAATATTCTGAAAAAAGTTTTCCAGAAATTTTGGTTTTTAAGAGTTAGGTAGAAAATTTTGGGTATTTCCCTTTTGCAGAATATTTATATAGAATTTATTACATTTTTTTTGCATTTGACTTTATTATACCCGTATGAATATAAGTCAAAAGGGTATACTAAATTTGCCATTACGTTTGTGACGCAGATTTTATTACGCCATCGCTATTGAAATCCAGCCATTTTTGTCCACGGGTTCGAGTAGCTGCCATACAACTCTTTCTTTTATATGAGCATGCCTCTACACCTAATAAAGCTGTATGTTTGAAATTTTGCCAAAAGTAATTAAACGGATGACATTTATTTGGAAATAAGATATAACGGGTAATTTGACTCCATTTCTATTGTTTTTGGTTATAAAGTCGAATCGAAGAATGATTTGATTATTTGATTAGCTGTAAAGTAGTTTGTGTTATATTGGGCATCTACCAATAATCACTTATATTGCTTTAAAGTTCAGATATCTCAAAAAATGTCAGGTAGAAAACCCCAAAAATATTCAATTTAAAAAACGTACGCATTTACTTAATTACAAAAATACATACATACGTTTAATAAAATATAAGAAAAAAACAATAGTATTTTTCTATGAAAATAATAAAATAAATTAAATTTTCAAATTAAAAAATTATAATTTTCATTATATGAAATTTCATTTGAATTTTTAAAATAAATTGCAAAATATATTTGAAAATATTACAAGTTTCATTGAAACTTGG
Source organism: Dolichopus griseipennis (assembly GCA_963082915.1). Taxonomy (NCBI): domain Eukaryota; kingdom Metazoa; phylum Arthropoda; class Insecta; order Diptera; family Dolichopodidae; genus Dolichopus; species Dolichopus griseipennis. The sequence continues at coordinate 14,787,464 of OY720442.1, forward strand.
ATGCGAATCTCCTAAAATGAAATTTTGGTATTCGTGCCACTAATACTTCTATCAGTTGAGTTTTTGATTTATATATTTCATATTAAATAATATATTAAATTTAAATTTTCATCGAAAAATTTGAAATATACATATTTTTTAGGGATTATTTTAAAATTTTTTTACAAATATTTATCATTACCTTTACTTTTTTTTGAATTGAATATAAAAATTTTTTCATAATGCATTTATTGTGTTAAATTGAATAAAATTTTTGAATGGATTTTATAAATGAATCAAAATACACTTGGTGTACATTTATAAAATTGAATAAGACTATTTTTAAGATTTAAGAACTTACTCTATAATTATACAAATTAATGTGTCGGATTTAATTAATAAATAAAAATTAAACCATTTAAACAAATCGTTTATAGAAATGGTTGGAAATAGAAAATTCTAAGTAGAAAGGTATTTAAAAACTCAAAATTTTAATTAGAACATAATTATTCCAGAAAAATCTAACTTTAATATAAAGAAGTTCTTACTCCTTGCCTCCAAATAATACAAAATATACAGTAGTAAATAGTTGAACTTCAATTTGTATATTAAGAAAGTTAAAGCAGTAGAAACCAATTTTTTACAAAATTAGAAGAATGCTATGAAGAACGATTGAACAATATAAATAGTTCAGGTGAGTTAAAAAAATAATGTAAAGTTAACTTTCTTATCTTATTACAAAAAAGACTTCCTTATTTTCCAATTCCAACTAATATTACAATATTATACAATATATGATTATCTTGTAAAATTGTAATGCATAAATTATTTAAAAGATTTTGATCTTAAGTTACAAAAAGCCCACACAAAAAGCCTTTAAATGAAATAAAAGAAATCAAATAATAACAAAGTAAATATAAAGACCAGATATTGGTTTAAATAAGATAAACACAAATGTACCTTTTTCTTGCTTCAAATGCGAAAAATAAAAAAAAGGAAATACCTGTTACTAATTTAATGCTCCCACAGGAAAAATGATGATGTCACTGTTCATAAAACTAAAACTAATTTTTAGTTGATTATCGGTCACGCACTAACACATACCAATTTTCACACACTTATCACAATTAGAAATCAACTTCATTCTAAAATCAAGAAAAAAAAACAAAACAAAATAAAATAGCAGAAAAGGAAAAGTCAGGATATTAGAGAAAAAAAAATTAAGGATACAATGAGGAAATATTAGGAAAAAATTAATTGGCTACTAAATAAATCAAAGCATTTTCAATGGTAGTTAAAGGAATCGAAAAAAAAAAAGAAAATCTGGGTTGAAAAATTGTTAAAGTGTGTTTTGTAAAAAAATCTAGAAACTTTATTAATATTAGGCAATATAGGTTAGACACAGTTGGTGGGTTAGATACAGTATTAGGTATATGAAAAGAATTTAACTTTAATTTTTTTATTTTCCAAAATGGTATGTGTGAGGAAAACGTGTGTGAGATTCAAATATAGGGTTAGTAAAAATCTGATAAACCGCAAAGAAATTGGTTCTTAATTACTTATTTGACTTTAATTTGGTTTGAGATAATCGTAGTCTATTTCTAAACGGTTCTGAGATAATTACGTTCAAATAAATTTGTTAAAGCAGTATCAACATATTCCCTGTATAACATAGAAGATTTGTTTAAGTGTCTGCAGCTAAGTCAATGTTATGCACTTTCATATTATCCCAGCGTTTTATTATCATTCATATTTGTAGAGTTACAAGGTTTTAAATCGTTAAACCCCGTTAAATTTTCAAATTTTTCACTGTTAAACTGTATTTTTGTATAAAATCAATATTTCTTTAACTTCACCTCCGTTCTTCATGATCTTTAATTTTCCGACATCCTGCATACAAAAAGATTTTGTTATATGTATATTATAGTTAGAACCATTCATTACGCAGGACATCCTGTATATAAAATGATTTTCTTATAAATTGTATAGTTAGGAGTTAGGACCATTGATTACTCAGCTATTTAGCTTCGTAAAGCTTTCTAATATTCCGGGTTAGTAAGATTTTTTATAAAATCATGAATACGACTCTAAACCTTAGTTCCTTGTTCAGAAACTTTAAATTTTCTGAAAATTAAAATTAATAAAAGCTACTAGCCAAATTTTTGAATATATTCTGACCAAAAAATTTATAATTAAAAAAAGAGCCAAAAAACTTTTCTAAAATTAAAACTTAAATATTAAATTTCCACATGTATAAATCGGTTTTTTTCCAAAAATACCCGTTTAATTTCTAAAAAAAATTGAATTCCAAGAATTCATTAAAAAATTCTTACAATTTATCTTAAGAAAATTAAATTCTAAGAAAAATAACAAAACTTTGATATAAAAAAAATCCTAAATTAAGAATTTTTTATAATGTTTTGATACCAGCCAGCTTGGGTTTTTTAAAAGGTTCTTAAATTTTATTTTTATTTGAACACAATTAAATGTACCCAAACTTATTGCACCGAAAAATTGAAATTAATTAATTGAAATAATTTTTATAATTATTATTTAATTTGATTCAATAGGTAAATATTTGGTTAAAATATTAAAAATTATAGTATTTGTTATATTTTAGGAAGTAGTACTTGCCTTCCATTAATTTAAAAATTTCCCATTTTGTGAAGAATTAATTAATTAAATTTAATATATACCGGGTGATATCTAATTAATTAAACTCTATTAATTTTAATCATATTTGAATGTCGTAGTTTAACCCAAGTGCTACCTTTGTTTATTTCAAATCCCATTTTGATTAAACTGAATCATTCTAACTTTATTTTCGAATCCAAGGATTAAAATATTATAAAAGGTTCAATCTATTATTAGATCATATAGGGAGGAAGTGTTTATTTTAACCCATTAGATCAACTTTTTTATAGAGGAATTGTGCTTGTTGCCCTTCTGTAAAGGATCTTTTGGTAATTTGCATCTGTCTTGAGTCAAGTTGAGTACCCTATGAGCTTTTTAAATTTGCAATATATCGAAAAAAAGTTCGAAATTTATAAAAGTCTTCTACAAACACTTTTTTTAAAACTCCATTCATGAACAACATTTTTTATTTATGCACAGTTCAAAATTCTATAACATAATATAACAATAATAATATTAATAATAAAATTCATAGTTTATTATGTACTCTTTCTAACACATCCTAAACACATCATATAAAATATATTACAAATATATAAATGTATGTAGCATGTAAAGTATTGTAAAACCACTGCTATCATAAATAGAACCACTATAAACTGGCATTGACATTTTTGCAGTTTATGTTATTACAAATTGTATAGAGTATAGAGAGTATAAATGATAATATTTACCTGAATAAATGTATTTTGTTTACTTGACAAATATTATAACAGTAAATATAAAATATGGAAACGTTAAAAGATTAATGACTAAACAGAATTTTTTCATCCGTTCTATTTTTTTTTATGTTTTTTCCCTTCAAAAAAAAAAAATGTAAATGATGGTGATAATAAAGAAACAATTTTCCCCCATTTTGAAATCATAAATGGCTTTATGTACATATATGTTTATATAATAAATTGTATGTGTAACAAATATAAATCATTTTATTTATATATATATATGGAAGTTTAAAATACCTGTTGAAAGTTGATTTTATTTCAATTTTGTTTTTTAGGAAGTTTTATTCTTAACAGTATTTTTTAATGGAAATTTGCCCAACTATTGGTTATCATGTCTTTGATTATTTTGATAAAATTTGGGCTTTACTTAAAATACCTTAGTAATCTAAGCACGTGTATTCGGTAAAATTAATACAAATTACAAATTATTTTTATTAATATAATTAACCCTTTAATACTTTGTAGATGACATGTGTATCTACCTCTACTGCCGATTTCTTACTAAAATGTCATTTAATGCTAAAGCTTTTTGATATCCAAGATTATCGAAAATCTGTAGAAATTGCACATTTAATTAAATGGCAATTGTGATAGCGATTAAATTTTAAATCAATGTCAATTAATTTTTGTTGTATTTAATAAAATGTAGTATAAATGGTACATGAAGTTACGATTCCTTTCATTTAATTTATATTAAATCTAAGGTAGCATTTAGAGATTTAATTTAATAATTACTTTTTTAACATATTTAAAGCGTTTATAACATAATTTATATATTGGGCCGTTTCAAAAAAATTTTGGCTCTGGAAGTCAAATTTCATTTTAATGTTATTTTACATGATTTCTAAAGTTTGAATTCAAATTGTTTGGAGGGTTTGTTGATGCTAAAGATAAATGAGAAGTGTAAGAGATTGGAGATGAATTCACCAACAATCAGAATTCTAAAAAATTTGAATTCAGAAATTATTAAATTAATTGAAAAGTAATCAGTAATCAGTTCAGAAATTAATTTCCCAGTAATGAGAGACTAAATTTCAAAGTAGCTTCAAAAGCTTTTTTTCTCTTTAAAATAAGTTTCAGGGTTTTTAAGATTTTATTAGAAAACTTTAGTATCTGTAATTTTAAAATATTTCACAGTTGTGTTTATACCCGCATGACGATAGGACAAAAGGGTATAATAAAATTTGCCATTAAATTTATGACGCTGACAAGGATGAGGTGGGGTTTAGATATAGATTCAAAGGTATGGATTCGAGTTATGTATGCCATTCCTCAATATAACTCAAAAAATAAAAGAGCTAGAATTTTAAAAATTTCAAAAATTATTTTTATGGATCAGTCGTAATAGCTATTTAAATCTAGTCAGTTTACAGCACGGGTTCGATTCTGCTATACATTCTGCAATACATAATGTAATGGCCAAAATCACTGCAAAATTGGGTTGTTCTACTGCAGTGGGCTCGAGTAGCCTATACCTATTTAAGCTGGCTTCTAGAATTTTGCCTAATATAGTTTAGTTTTATGATCTGAAGTTAGTGCAAAATTTGATTAGTCTACTGCGGTGCGTTCGAATAGCTGTCATACAACTTATATTTACTTTTGTACATAACGGAAAGTATAATAAGTTGTGTATTTCAAAATTTTACTAAAAGTAATTAACAGGATAATATAATGTTTATATTACGGTCATTCGAGTATCCCAGAGTTGACACAGTCTACTCTACAATATTCTTCCTTGTTTTTTATTGGTCTTTTTTCGTTATTTAAAAATCCCCTGCTTTTTTAAAATATGTAAATTATTTTGATTAAAATAATATATGAATTTTAAATTAAAGTTTGTTTTTTAAGGTATAAAAATATTGTATTTCATAAATATATTCAAAAAAAATAATGAATTTATTAATGAAAAATTGTATTTTTTTTTTTTATTTTGTAAATTTTATTAAGGCTGGCGTTTTATTATTTTACCACTTTTATCGAAAACAAAATTTTTTTTTTGAAATTTTAAATTTGAATATTATTTGCAGTAATTTTAGGGTTATGTTTTTTGTCTTAATTTAAAAATTTAATATGTAGGATGGTTAATTTCAAAATTTAATTACTTTTACTATTTATATTAATATAGGAAATTGGAATTTTGAGATTTGACCTTTGGAATTTAAAAGGTCCTTAAGCATAATAGAATATTTATAAATTATTAATATTTTGTGTGTGTAGGATTAAAAAATTTGTAAATCTTAAAAACTATATGTATATTAATGACTAGTTCATTGTTGTTTTCTGCCCTTAAAAAGTATCAGTAATTAAAAAATAAGGAGGCAGTTTACCAAAAGTGATCAACCGGTTGTAAGTCTTCAAGAAGACCTCTTCTAACACCCTATTCATCATAGAAAAGTTGATACAAATCCTTATTATTCATTTCTTCTTAAGCTGCAATGACATAGCGGAATACTTAAATTTTATGCATCGATAATAAATCATGAAAATTCATTTGTGATCACCATAGCAACACGGTATTTAAAGAAAAAACACAAAAATGTTCCACGGTAACAGATTGAAACTGAGCGCGAGGTAATTAGTTTTTCTTTAAATAAAAATTTATCACGAAATATTTTTTAATTTAATCTTTTGAACTTTTCATTTAAAATACATTTAAATAGGTGCAACAAGGTATAATGTGCATCTACAATGCAATATTTAGAATTATTAAAAAATATCATTATTAAATATATTATTGTATTATATATATGTACCTATTTGGTATTGCAATTATTTTACACTTCTTTTGTAATACTTAATATTGCATAAGAAAAAATTCTTAATTAGTTGAATTTATATTCAACTATAGTGCATCTTTTTTTGTAAAACTCAAAGAAGGAAGTTAATAAGATTTCATTTTACTTGTTCCTAAAATACTTTTATTGTAACAAAAATTTTCCAAAAAGTTTCTTTTAACCGAAACCCAAAAAAAAAAAAAAAAAAAAAACAAAAATCTAACACAACAAAGACGTACCTAAAAATGTGTTGTATGAAAATGTAAAAATATGTGTTTGATATTAGAAGGTGAACAAAATTATGTGTTATGCAATTCAAAATATTAATAATTCATTAAGGAATAAAAAGTTGAAAAATAAGTTTCTTGAATAAAATTCATTAAAAACAAAAAAATTTAAGTATTTCTTCCTTGTCTTTGAAAAATGTATTTTATAAATTTTTGTATACATTTGTTGTGTACTCATAATATGTATATATTAGTTCCCATTTAACAATTTGATAAATTTTTATAATTTTGTAGTTATTTGTGACTGATAATAAAACATAATTTTTTGATTGGACATATATTAACTTGTAATATTTCACCAAGTCTATTAAGACTAGACTTCAGTTTCTTTAATTGTTATATTCACTAAAACGTTGATTACTCCGCTGTAGCTATTGTATAAGATTATGACTTTGTGCGCCATCTATTACCCTACAGAAGAGTTATTTATATATTCAAATTAAATCTTATCTTATATTATTATATTAACTATTACGATGTAATTATACAATTTTACGATATTTTATTAATAGATTTTATGATCTAACCTAGGTTTAAGCCCGAGCATTTGCGTATGAAAGCAGGCGTTTTTACTACAACGTCATTGGTCAGATATAAAGTAATTTAATGACTAAATTTAATAAATTTAAGCAACCTTCCTTAATTAACGGTAATGTACTGAAAAAGATTTTTGAAAATGAAGTTTAAAGTTAAATGCATATAATAATTACTTAAACTGATTTTTGCATTGAAATATTTGATTTCAAACATCAATATTTTGGGTTGAACGTATAAACCGAGCGGTTAGATTAAATCTGACTATTTCAAATAAAAAATATTACTATACTTGCGGTATTTGTTTGTCAAAGTTAAAATTGGGTTCAAACTAAGTTTTATGCGTTCAACCATTTGTTACAAAACTAAAGTTCTTACGAATAATATTATAGTTTGAATAAATAGTTATTGCGTATAAGTTAAAAGATGGTTGTGCTGCGCACATTGCGTTTCATAATATACGAACCTCGTTTGTGAAGTGTAAGCATTTAAATTATTAACCGAGGGTGTGTGTGTTCGATTCTCGTACTGGTCATGAAATATTTATTTGAATTAAAAAATGATTGAAAAATTATTACAAAATCACCTTGGTGACTAAAAATATATATAGTTAAAATATAAAATATATGATATAATTAAACGAAGTGGAATGCTTCACTCCATTATCAAACTGTATAAAGTAAGGGACTGTATACAATAATTTTTTACAATAGCTACAGCTAATTAAATAATTAAATTAAAAACAGTAAAAGTAATCAGAAGAAATTATGAAATAAGCATAATAAATGGATGACTTTATTAAACTTATATATATATGACTTAAATTAAATTCTTATGAGTGTAATATTAAACATTAATGTGACGTTAAAATTTGCATAATGTCTTGACAAAAATTTGTTAATTGGGGAAAAATAAGAAAGTTAACATAGATATGCAATATATATTTATATACCTAAATTATAGAAATTTTATATTTTATTTTAAAAAATTTAATTATAACTAATTCAGTTTCATTTGCAGTTCGGTTCTTTATAGTGCATAAAAATTCTTTGAAAAGAATTTTAATTAGTAATTTGTTTTTTGTTTTTTTTTTATTTTAATTTAGAATTTTGAAAATTCTTTTAAATTGCATATAAATTTATTTGTGAATTATTAAAAGAGTATCTAAAAAGTTTTATATATTTTGTAATTTTTATTTCATTTCTTATATAAATAACTAAAAATTCGTCTTTAATAGTATTATGAAATTATTTAGCAGTTTCATAATAGTATAAGAACTTTTTTAATGATTTTTCACGATTTTGAGTATCTTTACTGAGTTTTAGTGTAAAATTGGTTATTAAATGAGACAATTAATTTTATTTTTATAATTTTTAAGAAAGAATGAAAATGTCGTTTTTAAAATGAAAAAAAAAACGGCAACTAATACAATTTTTTTTTAATAATAATTATATTGTGTTCACATTGTCAAAACTGTTTAAAAAAGTTGTGTTAACCATGTGAGATATCTTAAATAAAATTTTTAAAAAAATTGATAAAATTAAAACTGGGCTTAAATTTCAAGAGACTAGACGAAATTGATATTGTGATTAGTTTTCTTTGTTTTAATAAATGAGTGTTTGTCTTTTTTACAGATAGCACCAAGAGATACTTAATCACAAAATTTGAGCATCTGTCGTTAGTTTCTTTGAATCTATATAAATAGTTTTAAAATTTAATGTTTAAACATTTAAATTATTCTGGCAACTTAATTTTGAATATTTCTTAAGGATATCATAATTTCAAATATTATAAATTTTATGCTCCCAAAAATTGTCAATCTGCAACATGTTGCGTATTATTTATAAAACTTGAAATAGCGCCTTCTTAAATTCAAACCTGATTTATTTGGAATGAAGTTCGCAATTTCTATTTTGTTTACCTTTTTACAATGCAGACTTCAGTAACTAAAGTTACTAAATATTTTAAAAATAGGTCGTTTTTTTTGAGCTGCAATATCAAACATGTGAATAATGAAACTTAAAAATAAATTAAGCAACATTTACACACTAGTAAATAATTGTGGTCAATCTGAGCAATAGCATATTGGTAAAGACGCCGCCTTTCATGTAGAAAGTTTTTGAACTCCGGTCAGATTATATTGAATATAAAGATAACGTAAAATTGTATAATTATATCGTAATAATTCATATCGTAGTATAAGATAAGATTTAATATAAATATATAAATAACTCTTTGGTAAAATAATAGATGGCGCACATAATTAACATTTGTGTATTCATAATCTTATACAATAGGTACGCCGAGTAATCAACGGATTAGTGAATATAACAATTAAAGAATCTGAAGCATAATCAAAATAGACTTGGTCAATGCCGTATACTCCTTTAAGGAGTAGAAAAGAAGTATAATAAAAAATATAATTTTAATATTGGTATAATAACTGAAGCTAAGAATGGATGAAACTTCGGCATTATATTATAAGTTTTAATTAAAATAAATTCGATTTTCCACTTACCCTGACTAGAATCTCAATCATTATTTTCTTATTTTATTTCTTATTTTACAATTAAGGTTTTGAAATAAATATAATTTTTATAAAATCTGAAATATCAAAATTATATACTTTGAATACTTTGATTTTACAATAATTCATTATGTTATTCTAGAACATTTTAATAATATTTTATTACATTGGTTAACAAGATGTTAATTAAGCTCGAATAAATATCAAAATATAAACAAAAAATAAAAAAATTAAATTATACATTTATATATTTCCACAGTAAATATTTTTTAAAATAATATTCACCTGTAACATAAAAATATGTATAAAAAACTCAATGTTACTATTTACATAATAATTTCAACAGCAGCAGCACCACCAGCAGGAGCATACACCAAAAAAAAAAGTTGTTTTGCAAAACTATAAAAATGAACAACTGCAACTGCAACAATCATTAAAATAAACAAAAAAAAAAGAATTTAAAAAAATTCATTTCAATATCTTGATTTATTTAAAAAAAAAAATAAAAATAAAAAAAAATATTTTTTTCAATATATACTTTTATTAAAGTAGTACTAGCCCCCTAAAATGCAGAAAATAAAAAATTGAAGGTAGATCTTGGGAATTTGTTACTGTGTTAATATAAAAGTAAATTGCTGGTATAAGAAACAGTTCTTTTAATGTTTCAAAACTTTTAAGCTTAAAATGTTGAAAATTTTCATTAACCAAAAATTGATGGTAGATCTTTTGCATTTAAAAGTGTTTTAGTATAAAAGTAGATTGCTGAAATGGTGACAGTTCTTCTTTCAGATAGTCTTAATATATACGGACTGACAAAAAAAAACCCTAAAAATTTTTTATATGAAACTGATCGTCTATATAATAATTTGGTCTATGTTTTTATATTATCAAAGTGAATTATCTTAGTTCTTAAAGTTACAAATTTTTAAAGAAACTATACAAAAAAATTAACTTTATTTGTATTTTTATACCCGTGCATACATATATGAACATCGGGTATATTAAAATTACTCCTCCGTTTGTAACGCATCGAAATATAAGAGCTAGATATAGTGTCAAGGGTACGTATCGAATCAGCATCGAAAAGTGAATCGATCTAGCTATGTGTGTCCGTCCGTCCGTCCGTCCGTCCGTCCGTCCGTCCGTCCGTCAGCACGATAACTCAAAAACTATAAGAGCTAGAGTTCTGAAACTTTCACAAAGTAATTTTTAGACAATTTCTAGGTTCCCTATTGTTTTTGGTTAAAATCGGACCAAGTCTTCGGGGAGCTGCCATACAACTTTTTTGCACCAATATGAATTTCTTCAAAAGTAATTATACTACGAGAATGAAAATTACACACGGTTAGTTTTATAATGACTCCGGCACTTATATGAAGTTTCAAAATGTTAGGGCCCCATTTTCGGGGGGCTGCCATACAACTTCTTTGCACCAATATGAATTTCTTCAAAACTAATTATACTACGAGGCTGAAAATTACACACGGTTAGCTATATAATGAATCGAGCACTTATATGAAGTTTCAAAATGTTAGGGCCCCATTTTCGGGGAGCTGCCATACAACTTTTTTGCACCAATATGAATTTCTTCAAAACTATTTATACTACGGGGATGAAAATTACACACGGTTAGTTTTATAATAACTCCGGCACTTATATGAAGTTTCAAAATGTTAGGGCCCCATTTTCGGGGGACTGCCATACAACTTCCTTGCACCAATATGAATTTCTTCAAAACTATTTATACTACGCGGATGAAAATTACACACGGTTAGTTATATAATGAATCGAGCACTTATATGAAGTTTCAAAATGTTAGGGCCCCATTTTCGGGGGGCTGCCATACAATTTCTTTGCACCAATATGAATTTCTTCAAAACTAATTATACTACGAGGCTGAAAATTACACACGGTTAGTTATATAATGAATCGAGCACTTATATGAAGTTTCAAAATTTTAGGGCCCCATTTTCGGGGGGCTGCCATACAAAGTTTTCGATTCAATAACTTTGAATCTAATGAAGCTACAAGGTTAAAATTAAAATTGGGCAGATAAATTAATAGGGCAAGTTACTTGGCAAAGTTGGACATCACTCGGAAGTTCGGACTTTTAGGGTGGGCCAATTTTTTTTTTTTTGTTTTTTTTTTTTATTTTTTTTTTTTTTTTTTAAGCTAAAGTTATGGGACAATGAATGAAAATTTTGTTTATTTTTTTTGTGATTATTTTTTTTTTGTTAATTTTTTTTTTTTTTTTTTACGTCAAAATTATGGGGTAATGAGTTAAATGTATAAGGGAAGTAAATTACGGTTTATTTTATACACCATAGTGGGTATGCGCGGGTATCTAAAAGTTGACAAGGGCAACTATAATCTTCCTCGTTTTTTTATTATTTCTGTTGAATTTAAAAAAAAAATCAAAAAAATTTTTATCTTTGAAGGAGGATCGAACTCAAACCTATATACACCGTCAGCCACTTTGCTAACCACTGAACCATACAATTCTTATAAATTTATGGTCAGATTTCTAATATAAATGTATCACTAACTGACAGAATGAAAAATAAAGCCATAGACAAAGGCAAGTTCAATTAAAAGTATATAAAAAAACAAAATAAAAAAGATGATTTGTTCTTTTGTTGAAAAACAGATTGCAAAGTTTTTTTTATTTGTCAGATTTTTTTTAATGTAACCTCGAGTTTACACGCAAAAGCATCTCTACTTATTGTATTCTTTTTTTTTTTTTTTAAATAACTGTTATTCCTTTTTTTTTTGTTTTTGTGCAATCTCTTTTTCATATGGTTATGAAATAACTGAAGTAATTTGAAATGCAAATATATTCAAAAGTACATTGCAGTATAGTTTTTGTTTAATAAAACAATTTATTCGTACATACATATTATGCAAATACATACAAAAGAATAACAGATGAATTTTTCTATTTGTTTTTTTTTTGTTTTTTTGTTTTTGTTTAATTACAGAAACAGTAAATCATTTATTTTACGCAATGATTTCATTTTGTAACAATGAAAATGTAAGAAACGGGTACTGATGCAAAAATTTGAAAGGATTTTAAATTTTTGTGAAAATCAAAAGGATTCTAAGAATAATATGAAAAATTTTTTAATCAAAAAATTAGTTAAATTAAAAATTTATATGAATTATAAAATAATTAATATTAAAGAGAATATTTTCATTATAATTAATTAATAATTAAAAATGAAAATCTAATAAAAGGAAGTCTAATTCCATTATCTAATAAAGAAGAAGTCTAATAACTAATAATTAAATTATACTTGATTACAAACTAATGAAAAATTCAGTGGAAATAATAAAACAATATCAGCCCACAATGGCCCTGGGAGCCGAGGGCTTTACCAATATTGCGTAGTTATTGTAATGCGTAAATAAATAAATAAATAAATAAATAAAACAATAAAGAAAAGTGAAAAAGAAAAATAAAAGAGAGCACAAATAAACTAGAATTGAAATTTAAGATTGAATGCAATCACATTATTGTTCTTGAGCATTTATATTTTTCTAACTAAGGTTTTTCAATTTTTTATAAATGTATGTTTAATATCACTTGGAGCAGTATTGTACAGATTGATTGATTAATTGGTTAAGTATTGCAGTACTTCATAAGTTCATACGCAATTGATTTGCTGTTTTAGTGTTGCCGTTATGAATTTCATTGTTGACAATCAGTTTTGCGTTTAATTAAGTTGATGGATATTTTTTATTGCCTCGTTTTGAATGCTCCTGAATTGCTCAATTGCCTCAATAAAAAGTAATTTTCAAAAAAACTGTAGTTTTCTGAAAATTATAATATTAATAATTACTGAAATAAAATGAACAACATTTTTGAATGTGAATTATTATTGAATTTTGTAGTGTTATAAAAACGTTATAATTTACGCCGTTATCTGCGGGGCACCTTACTTCAAAGTTTTAGTAAATCATTATCTAAATTATAAAACTGTTTTGCAAATTTCCAAAGATATTTTTAATTTAATAATTTTAATTTTTTAAAAATAACGGAATTTACGGAATAAGTTTAATTTAAAGTTTGCAGGTAGAGGTTTAACTATTTTATTTTTTTGAAAAGTGATCACCACAGTTTCGTTTTGAAATTTTTGAGAGACAAAACTAAAAGAATTCACAAAGTTTTGACCTGTAGAAAACCTGGCGTGTACCATTAAATATTGCTTAAAATTATCATTTGAAAAAATAAGCACCATATAACTACTCATATAATTGTAATATTTAAATAATTCTAAAACTAGTTAATATATCTAACTATATGTTCTTAGTATATAAATACATAACTTCATACCAAACTGTCTAGTGTAGATTAGTCTAAATTTGTTTGATAAGATGAAATTGATATGCTGATTCAACCAGAGTTTTCGACCACGCTGATTCAACTATGCAACCAATCGGATTAAATATATAATATTATTTAAAAGTATATTCACCTAATAAATGTTTTTTTAATAATGAATTTAGAAAATTCTATATTCTGCAATATATATATTAAATTTTTTTTAAATTAAATTTAAAAATATTTTATTTTTAAATTTTCAAAACTTTTATTAGATCAACAAAAAATTTAATATAATAATATATTATTTAATTTAAATAAAATAATATTTTATTTTCACACTGTTTAAATTTTAATAATGTTATTTATTTATTTTTTAGTTAAAAAACTACGACTATACAAGAATTCATATTATTCATTTTGAAAAAACTAAAGTTTTGTTAATGGATCATGATATCAGTACATATTGCGTATTATATTGTTTTACAGTTTCGAATTGTGAAGATTGCGTAAAACGTCTCTATATTCCGTCCAATGTATTCCCTAAAGCTGGTAATTCGTATGTGTACGACTTAATTAAATTTAAGAAGAATATTAACATCTTTCTCCTTAATATCCCTCCTAATTTCCCCATTCGCCATAATCCAAAAATCGAAAATATTCTCCCTATAATCCCACAGTCTTTCTATATTCTTATTCCTGTAACCAAACTGAACATTTGTATCACAGGTCTCTTTCTTAAGTGTGGTTCAAAGGTTGTGGATTTGGTGTGTTAAAGTCGCACCGCAAAATTTCAATAGGTGGCTTTCAAGCGTTTCATTCCCTCGGAAAAAAAAATTGGGGAGTTGCCAGAGGTCGTGAATTTCAGAAGATTTTAGTTTTAAATTATAAACGTGTTTATAATTTAGGGTAAAATTCTGCTGGACTTATTTCAGAAAGCTTTCATTATACTATGTATGAAAAAAAAATATATTTATACATATATATATATATATATATATATATATATATTCAAACTTATTAGCATATTAATTAAAAATAAAATATATGCATGGTATTTATTATTCAAAAATTGTGCAACATAAATATACATTGTGCATACCTACAACAATATCGAAATTATAATTTTATTTTTAACGAATAATATCTAAGAGTACTTGCAAATTATTTATGAAAAAGTAGTTACATAAAAAGTACAATAATTTGAACACACTAAATAACTACATTGTCAGTTTTGCAATTTTAACTTAAAAGTTCTGTTTATTTCCTAGGCTTTATATTTTTTGTATGTAAACATCTCATTATTCATAGCTCTCTAGATCTATAATTATAAGCTGAAAGGAAGGTAATTTTCAAAATTTGACATAGACTTAAAGAAACCTGAAAGCACCTACTTTCCGAAGCTAATGAATAATTAGTATTACTGGTTTGTTTTAAATTTTTAAAATCGCTTTTCAAAGAAATCCTTCATAACTGTTTATGCAACTGCCACAAAAACTTTGTTTCAAATGGAAGGACCATTATGCTGGGTACTTTTCATAAAATATTTTTGATCTTTTATTGGCACTTTGAAAATAAGTTGTAGATATCAGAAAATTATACTAAACTTCATTCTGCGGAGATTTAAAGAATTTTTAAGAAACTTTGTTCCAGACACGTGAACATGATTTGCAGTTGCCTAGTATAGAAATTTGGGAATCAAGGCCACACTTAGCCGAAAGCTTAAGGTTCACATTTTTAAGATATCCGAAAAATATACATTTTATCCGAAAAATATTTTAATTATATGGTTATATTTCAGAAATATGTGAAAGTGTCCTAAAGCCTGCCTAACATTTTTTTAGCAGGCATTTAGGTAAGGGCTCCTTTTTCAAATAAATTAACTTCCAGATTGAATTCTTTCATCATCATCCGAAATAATAATTACTTCTATTATTAAACATTCACAAGTCCCTTTTTTTTATAATACAATATGAGTTTTAAGTCAAAAAATAAGGAAATAAGCATCACTACAGAATTATCAACTTCCCATTTTTTTTTTCTCTTCAAGTTCAGGAACCACGCTATTACTGGAGAACAATACCACATTCTCTTTTTGGTTTTTATAAAAAAAATCATAAAACCAATTTTTAAATAAAAAATTTTCAAATGTTAAACTACATGATATCTGATATAAAACTTGCATAATACAAACGCATTCATTGTATGTAAATACTAGAAAATGTTATAACACAAAAAAAAAAAAAATTTTCGGACCCCAAAGCCAAAGTTGAACAAATTTTTTACTTAACTTCAGAACAAGGCGAATGCAATTAAAAAACGAAGTTGAGAAAAAAAATAATCTGATGAACTGGGTAATGACGAGTTGAAAATAACTTTTAACACATAATTCATATGCATAATGCATAAAACATACTATAATTCAGTGTAATAACTCTGTACACTAAAAAAAAAATGAAAAACTGAGTGAAAATATAAAATAATTGCATTTTTTTAATACTCTTACCTTACATGTTTTTTACTTATTACGAGACTTGTAGGGTTTTTTTTTTTTAAATAAAATGTAGGTAGGTAATCCAGGTAATTTGTTAACGTAATTCTATTGAATGATAATGGGAGTCATGGATTTGTATAAGCATAATTATTTCTTTATACTTTTTTTGTAATGAAAGAAACGTTATTATAACAATTGAAACTTTTTTGTAATATTTAATAATTTTTTGATTTTGAGCTGGGACTTTTGTTTAAGTAGGGATTTCGAATTGACCCGAAGCTTAATAAAAGCAAAAACTATTTTTTATTTTTTTTATTTTATACTTTAAGCTCAACATATTGAAAAATTTTCATTAACCAAAAGTTGATGTTAGGTCTTTTGTATTTAAAAGTGTTTTAGTATAAAAGTAAATTGCTGGATTAAGGTTAACAGAAGGAAGAACTGTCTTTCATTTAAGCAATTATATAATTATACTTTTAGATTAGGTAAAACATTAATAAATTCCCAATATCTACTTTTTATATACTTTTATATGAACTTGTGTCTATGGATTTATTTTTCATTCTGCCAGTTAGTGATTAATTTATATTAAAAATCTGACCATAATTTTATAAGAATTGCATGGTTCAGTGTTTAGCGAAGTGGCTTAGAGTGCAAATAGATTCTCCTTAAAATGTAAAAATTTGTTTTGGTTTTTTTTGTCAAATTCATCAGATATAATTAAAAAAGGTACAAATAAAATTAATTTATTTGGATAGTTTCTTAACAAATTTTTAACTTTAAAAACTAAAATACTTCACTTTGATAATATAAAACCGTAGCCCAAATAATTATATAGACGATCAGTTTCATATAAAAAATTTTTAGGGTTTTTTTTAAGTCAGTCCGAAAATTTTTTTTTCATTAATTTAAAAGTTATACAAGTAGGCACTAAGTAGATATACAATAAAAAATTTAGATTGAAATTAAAAAACAAATTCCACCATGAAGCGAATTTGAACCCACGATCCCAATATTTTATAAAATACGAAACATACAAAAAGTAAAATACGTAACTTATTCATTTTCAAATTTTTAAAATGCAACAACAAAAATTTATCAGTCATTTGTTTTTGTTTAGTTTTCCTGTATGTGTATATTTAGCTGTAATCGGAAATGTCGCACTAATGTAAACTGCATTTGTAGTTTAATCGAAAAAGTATTTTGATTTAAGTCTCGTAGTTTTTAATGTCACACTTCGATTACTACTTTTGCAGTATAATCGATTATTTAGTAAGACAAAAATCACCTAAATGGAAATGTCATTTTTACATCAACTGCATGTTTTGAAATTGCAAATTAGTCAAAAAAATTTTATACGTGCACAAAATGGATACCGAAATGTAAATAAAAAATTTTAATTAGATTTAATTTTAATTAAATTTTCAAAACATTAAAACTTTATGTTGCAGTGATGACTTCGAAGAACACTGGAGCACTGATTTTGTGAAGCTTTTGAACCAGCGTTTCAAGATGGTAAAAAAGCCAAAGCAACAGTGTGGGAAAAAGTACATAAAGAAATAATTACGTAAAATGTCGAATTTCCATTTTCAGTAGATGAATGCAAAAATTTTGTTTTAAATTTTATTTAAATTTTTTTCAATTTTTATTTTGATAATCGTTAAATGATAAACGTCACATGATATTTGCAGCAAAAGTCTAAAAGTAATGCGACAAAAACATTTTTGTCGTGTTTGTCAAAATACATGTAGTAGATGATCAACTGCTTTTGCATTTAATCTTAGTGTGACATTTCCGATTACAGCTTTAGAATCGAAACATAAACTACAAAATTAATTTAATAATACAAAATTAACTGTTACGAAATGATTTTATTAATTTGTATTAATATGCAATATATGTATGTATATGTATAAATTATAGTAGGTATAACGTGTTTAAATGTAAGTTTACTTGGATTTTGTAAGATAATAATCTTATTTGAATAATCTTATATGAATATAAAATAATTATTTTATATTAAAACAGTAACAAATTCCCAAGTTTTTTACATTTTAGGGGGCTAGTTTTACTTAAATAAGAGTACTCGTATATATTGATTTAATAATAATAAAAACTCTTGCATTTTGAACTCTAGAAACATTTGAACTATTAATTTTTTTTTTTTAATTTAATTTCATTTTTCGTATCAAATTAAATTGTAATTTATCTTAAAATCGTCTTTCTACATTAATTTTCTATTAGCTTCATTTTTTTTTCTTTTTTTGAGTTGAACAACTTTACAACATCTTTTTTGAAATTTTTTTTTCACTTTTATTTCTTCACAATGACGACCATTTTTACTAAAGGTCACATTGAAAATTTTTTTTTAAAAATAAAAACAAAAACAACGATTGAAAAAAAAACTAAAACAAAATTTGAAAAAAAGAGATAGAAAGTAGTAGAGATAACAAAAAGTTATTGAACGAAATAATGTGTAACTCTCTAATTAAGATTGATTTAGATGTAATAGGAGAAAATAAAACAACAACAACAACAAATAAGTGAAAGTAAATGATGAAAAGGTTTTTAAAGGTAAGTTATTTAACAGTGTATATATACTTATTTACTGAAAAAAGCGTTTTTTTTATTTTACTTTCCAGTTAACTGTTTTTTTTTTTATGAATTCAAAGTTTTTCTATCTCTTTCTATTTAAAGTTAAAGAGATATCCTTATTTTAATTTTTTTTTTCCTTATAAACTTTCAATGGATCGAATAATCGAAAATTGTTGATCCTTGAAAGGTTTTCAGATACTGTTCGAAGTTATAATTAAAGAATGGTTTTTATTTTATTTGTTTTTTATTTTTATTTTTTTTCTTTTTTTATTTTGAAAGTCGTGTCTTCCTCTTTTAATTTAAAATTAAGTTTCTTTTCCAATTTCTTACTTCTTACCTGATTTTTACTCATTTAATTTATTTTTAAATGGATTTTAAATATCAATCAAGTTTTCGTTATATTGATTTTAAAAAAAGGTAATAAACAAAATGAATTAAGAAAAAATGGTAAGAAAAAATAAAAGAGAAGGGTTAGAAAATTTATAGTGATTTGAAATTGCCTTATATAGTAATTTTTAATCTGATTTAACTTTATTATAATTATTTAAATGAGCCTGGTTTAAATTTTTAATTTGTTAAATCTTTGAAGCCTGGCAAGTTTAAAAAATCTTAATTCGAATGAAAAGCTGTCAAATTTCTTATGTCAAAATCTATGAAAAAATTTGACAGCTTTTTTATGAAGAGATGTCAAAATAATTTGTTAAAATAATTTAAATGAGCATGGTTTAAATTTTTAATTTGTTAAATCTTTCAAGCCTGGCAAATTTAAAAAAGCTTAATTCGAAGTAAAAACTATCAAATTTCCTATGTCAAAATTTTTAAATAAAATTTGACAGCTTTTTTATGAAGAGATGTCAAAATAATTTGTAAATTAAGAAAGTTTTCTGTTTAAACTACAACGATCAAATGATTTTTACTTAGCTCAATAGGTTGGGTAAGAAATCCTCAAGATAAAATCTCCAAAGTCAAAATTCCCAAAGACAAAATCCCTAAATCCAAAATTCCTTAGACAAAAATTCTTAAATCCTAAATCTCCAAAAACTTAAATTTTTTGGATTTCAGTGTTTGACCTAATGAGCCTTGTCTAAGCAGGGCTTTTGGGTATTTCGTATTGACCAGGAGTTTAATATAAACAGAACATAATTTTTATTTTTTTGGGACTCTGTCCCAGATATTCATTACGTGGCTAGAGTAACTAGTATAATTATTCGAAGGTATATATTAGTATAATTTATTACGTAATACAATAGCAATATTAGAACGGTATTAAATATAAAATAAAAATATATGAATTATAAAGTTTGGATTAAAATACTACATAAGAACAATATTATCATAAATAATATTGTGAACTTATTTTTAATTCACAATTAATTCACAATTTAGCTTTCAAATAGTGTGAGGAAAAAAAGAACCTATTAAAAACTGAAAGCTAATCTCTTAAAATTGCTTCCAGTTTAAGTGTAAGAAGTCCCTTTTGTAATTTTATTTTGGATTCTGTAAATCTAGTAATAAATCTATTTTTCTTATTTTCCTTATGATACTGTTATTATACGGCAATGTATTTAAAAAAGAATCATATAATATAAATGTCCATTTTCTTATACACATGTTTTTGTACACACACACAATTATATCGTATCGTTGTTTATAAACACTTAAGTATTTTGTAACTTTATTATTAAGTTTTTTTTTTTCTTAAATTCATTTCTATTGATAATAAAAATGTAATAAATGGTTAAAAGTAATTACAAGATAGTTTGTTAACAGGGTGTCTCGAAATAAAATGGAACTATAGTACAGGTATAATTACAGGAAGCAGGAATTGAAATTAATGTGATTTAAAGTGATTTTTGAGATTAGAATTCTAATGTAATAAATATGAAGCTCAATTACAATTCAATATTTTCAGTGTCAATAACATACCCTTCAATTTTTTTTATTCTTACGTTTACTGGAGCATCATGTACATATATTTATGTTATAAATATGTAAAAGAATTAAATAAATAAAACTATAATAACAACTTAATAAATGAAGTACAATAAAAACGAATATTAAAACGTTTTTTTAGTTACAAAAATATTAAAATTACTTGAGTGATGAAATTTGTAAAAATGTTGATTAGTTGAAGCATTATGAGATCCAAAACCTTTCTTGAAAAATTAAAGATCAAATATACAAAAAAGTAGCTTTAAGTATAATCTGTTAAACTTGAAGCTTTGAAGTTTGGAAAGTACTTTAGAAAGACAGGAAGCTGACTCTAGCATTCAATTTCGTAACTTTTTGAACTCCATTTGGAGCTTAGTACAAATTTTATAATTTAAGTACCTTAAAATTTATAAAACTATGTAATCTGTTTAAGAAGTCTCTTTATTATAAGTTAAGTCTTTTATAAATAGATTGGTATGTAATCCTAATCGCGTAGTCAACTGTGTTATCATTGGTAAAGATTTGTATCGATAAATGGAAGACAATCGGCCTTGAATACATGTTTATAATTTTTCTAAACCCGGACCAGATCAGCTCTTAAACTAATGTATTACATATGAAAATACGTCTAAAGATTTCCGCGCTATCTCAAAATAAAGATTCGGACTTACATATATAGGTTTTCGAAGTAAAACGCATGCATCTGTTATAAAAATGAACAATAAGTCAAAGAATCTGCACGTGGTTATTTTGTCGAACTTCAATCAACTAAAGATACCTCAATCTAAGAAATAGTTTCGTTCTTCAGATGAGTATAGTTGGCATTTCGGATTTATAGTTCAGCTTTAGGCTTACATGCTAGGATATCATAAATTCATAGCATATCTTACCCTTCAATCGACTTTCAAAAAAATCCACCTGACTGCTAGTTGGCTGCCCGAACTTTGCGAGATTAAATTAAAATAAAAATTCAAATAAAGCAACAACAAGTTTAAAATACAAGCTATTAAAAATGTTATGAAATGGAAAACTAAAAAAGAAAACTATGTAATGATATTCAGCCATTAAAACAACAACAACAATATATATATTGTAACAATATAATGTAATATTATAATACACTGAAGTATTAAAATAAAAATTATGTAAAAAGATAAGAATATAATATTCACAATGGAATTTATATTCATTAAATTCTTTTTGGTTTCATTTTTATTACAGTGAAAATGATGTTTTCTTTTTAGCACTTCATAAAATTGATGGTAAAATATAATCTGCCAAAATATTTAAAAGATAGTTTTGTTTCTCTTATATTTATATATAAAATATAAAACTGAAATTAACTGTAAATAAGAATTATTATGCATATGTGTAATATAGTTGAATAGAATATAAAAATTACTAAAGTTCAAATTTAACTTTTTGGGTTATTTAGTTAAGATTTTGGCTTCCCTTGTATAAGTTCGATATTTGAAAAGAGCGGCTTTTATTAAAATTTTCCTGGGTTTCCTACAAAATTCCTAATCTCAAAATTTTAAAAACCGTAAAATGCAAACTTTCTCTATTTTCAGAAATGCATAAAGTCTAAAAAGCATATAATCTAAAAGTAGTATAAAGCAAATACCGGATAACCTTGAGACCACATAATTCAAATATAACAAAATCTTAACTTCTATAGATCGAAATGTGAGACTGGATTTTTGTAATAACCCGCATTATTCTGAATGCTGTGTTATTCAAATATATTTTGAGTTAGGAAAGATAGACTAAGAAGGATACCCTTTCTAGACCAATATCCTACTTATAGCTATTCACAAAATCAAAGTCGATTTGTTCCCTGAATTATGTATATGTATATGCACTCCATATATCTTGAACTAAAAGGGAATTTATAGTTGGTTATAAGATCAGAATTCTATAATATAATTTCAGAATATTTGTTGTTATATAATATATGAGATCCTGAATTAAGAATTATACTGCAGTTACAATATTGATTAGAGCTTAAATAAAATTTTTTAAAAGTTAAATTTGATCTCAGATTAAAATAAAATTTTGTAAAGAAGTTTTTAAATAAATAATCAACAGTTTAATGAAAATAATTAGATTTCCTTAATTTATTAATAAACACTCTCCTATCGCATACAAAGTTATAATGGAGTATAACTTTCTATTTTAGACGAGGTAGATATACTTTAAATACTCGTATAGGTTTCCAAGGTGATTTTGTTAGGAAAAATTATTCTTCAATTATTTAACACCTGTATGGGAATCGAATTCACAGTTCTTCAGTTAATAATCCAAATGAATAGCCAATACACAATTAAGGCCCTCATTCACGTAATTTTTCAATTTGTAAAATTAATATTTGTACCACATTTCGATTTTTTTCAAATTTAGAACTGTCTTTTTAATTCTTGAAAAACTTCACCTTTGGATTCACACTCAACATATTCTACTATTAAATTAAATCTTCCAAAATAAACCTGATTTAGGTTATTTGATTTCATTGCTACTAACTCTCTATGCTGTATATTGCCAAAGGTAAAAATTTATATGATATACCTAGTTGTGTTTAAGAAGGATTACATGAATAATTTTACACAAAATATTGTTTTGAATTTAATGGCTTTGCTTCTTATTTCCTTCAAAAACTAAACTCTATTTTTTGTATTAAAGAATTGATTGATAAAATATCATTTTGGGAAGAAAATTTGCACTAAGTAACTGCTCTTGATAAGTACTTATTTTCCATCCACCTTATGGGAAAACTTGTAACACACATTATTAAAACAAAGCAATTATATTAAAATCATATTAATTATAATATAAAAAACTAATTCTATGTATTTATCAGTACATAATAATATACTTCTGGGTTGCACAATGGTTAGAGTGCGCGTTCTTTCATGCGAAATGCCCGGGTTCGACTACCAGTGAAAGTGAAAAAACTTTTCTGGTTTTCGACACGACTCAGTTACTTTTCGCCATTGGGTGGAAATTAATGGCTTAATCAATAATTATTAATTAAATAACTTTAATAAAAAATACATTGATACAACAAATTAAACAAATTCAAAATATAAACAAATAATTTAATAGAATAATATAATTCACAGATATAGAATACCATATAATTAAAATACAAAAATATTACAATATAAACAAAAATAGAATTGTATCTATTGAAAATCTAAGACGTTTCTACATGTGATAAGGCGCAGTACTATCTCATGTTTAAATTAAATGTGGAATTCTTTAAGAACAATTCAAAAAATACGAATATAATGTGACCCCCTTGTTCCAACTTGTAAATATGACATAGACAGGCTTATTAGTCTGACGGTTGAACAATTAGCGCTTTAAAAAAAAAAACAAAGCAAAAAAAAGACAAAAATAATGAAACAACATTTTTCTAATCATTGACATACAAAATTGCATCTTTACATAATAATTTTTATGTAGTTATCTTAAACTAAATTTTATTATTTAATCTAATTTTAAATATATAGTTCTTAAACTTGTTTTTTAATAATCTATCAAACTATCATAAATTAGTTAGTAAATTAAAACAAAACTAACTTTTATATATTAAACTAGCTAATACCCAGTGTGCGTTGCTGCGCCTTTCAATGGAGGTTTAATTGAAGTTGATGTTACTGCAAAAAGTTAACACAAAAATTTCACACGGTGTAAATGTAAATTTCAAAATGTATGAAAGCAATCTTTTTAAAACGATTTTATTAAGATTATTCTAGTAATTTTTGAAACTTTCTGTAATTCAAAGCTAGTACAAACTACTTTCCAAAATTTGGCGTAATTTACTTCCAAAAAAATTTTTTTGACCAATCGTAGGACCGACTGTTAACGGACCCAACTCTATTTTCAAGTTGCTTCACACATATAAAATTTGAGGTCAACCGGTCAAATCGTTTCTAATTTTGAGTTAAGTAACGCAAAAAATCTATAAAAAGCCACTGTGCCCCATTGGGTTAACGGAACTACACTATCTCTTTGGGCAAAGCAGTTTTGCGCAAAATTGGACGTACTTTGCTTCCAAATCTTTTTTTTGTCAATCGTCGGGCCGGCATGGGTTAACCAATTGTTCAAAACGGAACACATATACAAAATTTGAAGAAAATCGGTTAAACCGTTTTTAATTTAGAGTTAAGTATTGAAAAAACCTATAAAAAGCTGTTGGGCCGCAATGGGTTAATGCAACTCAATAAAATTTTTTTGTTTTTCATAAAATCGGACAAAATTTGGACCCAAAATTTTTTTTGACCACCCGTCGGCCCGACATGGGTTAACAAAATCTAAAACTGTTAATAGTGTCAACTCAATTCTCAAAGAGCATCACGTATACAAAATTTGGAATCAATCGGTCAAACCGTTTTCATTTTAGAACAAAGAAGATTAAATACTTGCACCACAGCCCCAACTTGGCGGTCCGTTAGAGCAAAATTTTTGGGCCACGATTTCTTTCCGTACCCAAAAACCTCTGTATACAAATATGATGAAAATCGGCTGGGCAGTTTAGGAGTCTATTCGCTACATACAAACAAACAAACAAACAAACAAATAAACAAACTTTCGCTTTAATATATATAGATAGATAAATATAAAAGTTTTTACTACATACTTATATAACTTTTATTTTAATTTTTTTTCTTTATATATCCAACTACATTCAAAATATATTTAAAAATAAATACCTTCAAATTTTATAAAAGTTATGTATTCAAAAAATAACTTATTTTATAACTT
This sequence comes from Dolichopus griseipennis, assembly GCA_963082915.1. NCBI lineage: Eukaryota > Metazoa > Arthropoda > Insecta > Diptera > Dolichopodidae > Dolichopus > Dolichopus griseipennis. The sequence continues at coordinate 14,813,093 of OY720442.1, forward strand.
TCTTTTTTCAAAATGTATATAAATCTTAAGATAAATTTTAACATTAAATTCAAATTAAATAATTGTTATGAGTTCCACAAAAAATTATATATAAAAAAAAAAAAATATTTTATTACCATAAATCATTATTTTTAAGGTATAATAAGTATTTTAATCTATAGATATTTTCGAAAAAAAAAAAAACAATGGCATAAAAATAAGGAAGTTTCTAATATGAATACCAAACATTATTTATTCGATCAGTTTTTTTTTTGTGTAAAAATAAACTTAATATCAGAGCTTTTGACAATAAATGTTCTTTAAAATTATGTTCAGAAAACAAAAGAAAATGGAAAATGATGAAGAAAAACTTTCAGATAAAAGAAAAAGAAGAAGAAAAAGTTAAAAAAAAAAAAATTGAAAAGAAATCATAATTCAAAACTTTTTCTTTTCATAAAAAATAAAATTACCAAAAATTCATATGGAAATTTTTCCTCAAGTCATAAATTTATCATAATTTTCATGCAATTGCATCAGATGTTTCACAAAAATTTTCAAAAAAAAGGAAAAATAAAAAAAAAATGGAAAAGTCAACTTCTTCATTTGACTTCGTTTCATTTTTGTTTTCATAATAATTTCTTAAATTTTTTTAGTTTTTCCCTTAGTTTTTTTTTTCGGAGGCTATGATATGAAAAGAAAGTGAAATCTGAAGTAATTGGAATTTTTACCGTTATTCAAATAGAATCTGAAAACTTAAAACTCATATGTTCTTAAATTTTACTAGATACATGAAATGGAAAATGGGATTCTTTTATTTTGTGTGCTTAATTTGAACTTAACTTTGAAAAGTTAATTTGAACTTAAATTCAGGAAAATCTTAATCCTTAAGTTTTGAAGAATGGTATCCCCAAAGGAAGTTTCTGTTAAAAAATTTTAACTTATGGTAAACAAATTAGTTTTGAAATGTAAAATTAATTCACATCGCATTCATATGATATTTAGGTTGTAGAATTGATTTTATTTGACTTTTTATAATATAAAATTTGGGGCTAATCTGCGTTTGATTTCGGACCTAACTAATCTTCGAACCTTTTATACAATAGAATACAAAAATATTAGATTTTCTAAAAAAGATAATAATTCTTACTTTAAGTAACATAAGATGAAAGTGAAATTACTTTTAATGAAAATTTTGATAGAATTACTGCGCCTAGAAATATGCAATTTCGTTGAAAATACTATATAGATTCAATTTTGATTTTTCGAATCTGCCTGGTAAAGTAAATAATTACTCAGAAAAGTTACAATCTTTAAAAACTTAAAACTTACAAGTTACAGCAATATAGCATAGCATTTTAGCTTGATTAAAGGACTTTGGAGGATAACTTGAAAGATTTTAACAATTTTTAAATTAGAAGAATTCTGAATCGGCTGTCAAACATGGAAGTGAAAATTTGAAGGCAAGTAGATTGATTCTTCTGATTCTAATTCTCATCTTTGAATTATTTCTTTTCAGTATCCTAATTTAAAATATTTCTTTGTTAACTTTTTCCCAAGAAACAGATTTGTTTGATCTTCCGGAACTAGAAGGGCTAAAGCTGCATCAGCTCTGTATAAGTCAAAATCCATCATTCGGTATGTAATTGCATCATAAAGAAATCCCAATCATATTAACATGAAACAGCATTTTCAGAATAAATATAACTATCTTACAACTAGATGGAACGACTTTGGAAAACTGAAAAGAAATGTTACGCAGGAGAAAAAGAAAATAAAAGTTTGCTTCAAAGTCAAAATATTATTTTACGTGTATTAAAGCGGTTAATAGCTTAAAAAAGAAATAAAAATTAAAAAATAAATTTTTAATGTGAAAAGTTTTTTTTTTTTTAGGTTGTAAAAAATTTACTTAATGCTAATTTTTTGACTTTGAGGAATTTATTATAAAAATGTTAAATGTTAAATAATGTAATTTTTGCGAATGATAATTTTAATTTAAAATTCATATTAAATTCATAAATAGATTTAAAAGTTGCACAATATTTTTTATTTGGAATTCAGAATTATAATAAAGAGAACAGTATAATGTAAGTTTTAAATTTTTTACAACTGTCTTCTAGGAAAATTGCTTTTATTGTTCTTATTTTACATTTTGTGTTATTTGGAATAAAATATAATCATTAAGTATTATATTTAAAGAGGCCTGGATAGTAGCTAAGCTTTTATTAATTTCTTTTCAAATCACCTTGGTGACCAAATATAATTTAAATATAAAAATATATAACAAAATAAATATATAACAAATGACATAAAGTATTGAAAGCGGGGTGCCAGGTAACAGTGTGCTTTATACCCAAATTGAACGTTAGAAAAACTTTATGATCTTCATTCCAAAATCAGTTAAATCTCTCCTCTTTATTCAATTGGATTTTAAACTTTTTTTCCTCATGGAATTTCTGTAATTCGAATTGCACGAATTAAAAATTAAAATTAATTATCGAATATAAAAAATTTTCGTTTGTTTATTGTTCACAGCACATCGAAAATTAAGTAAAGGAAATACCGTTATAACTTTGAAGACTTTTGGATTTCTTCGACTTCTTATCATGATAATCGTTTTATGTAAAATAAAATTAGTTTGCATTTTAGTATTTATTGATTTATCATAAAAAAATAGATTAATGTGCCTGTTCGAAGACTATAACGGTAATTCCTGCTTTGCATTTTTTCACTTCAAATTTACGTCTGAAAAGTATTTCCTTTTCTACTGCAATCCTTTTCCCTTAACCTTCCGTTGACCTTTCATTAAATCCTACATATTTTACATATACAAAATATGAGCATCATTATCATCTTCCATCTTAAACAACTTTTAAGATATTTTCGATTTTTAAAGTAGTTACGATCAAATGATTTCCTTATGTAGTTTGAAAGAGGTTATCTAATAGAAGACGTTTAGATCATTGTTAATATTTCAAAGTGAAAAAAGGTTTTCTTTTTTTTTTAAACTTTTCCAACTCAAACGTTTTACCTTGAATATTTTTATATATTTATATATGTAAAAATATATACCTAATCTAATAAATTGAATTCAATCTAAAAAAGAAATTAAATTTGTATTTCTCTGTTGGATTTTTGGATTTTATAGAAAAATAAAAAAAAAAAAGAAATATTGAATGATTTTACCTATCCCAAAATTATTAGATTTAATCATGTTAAACATTTCAAATTACATCCAAATTAAAAAGATCAAAAGTTTTTTCCTATTTTGAAGGGGATCTAAACAAAATTATTTAAAATTGAATTTGCGTTCCTCTAATACAAAAAAAAATAAAAATAAAAGTAAACAAAAATGTTAAACTGATTCTTTCATTTCCATTTTGATTAAAAAAAATGAAAATTTAATAATTTCAAAAATTTTTTTAAATTAATTCGAGAAAAAAAAAAAAAAATTTTTTTCTTTGATTTTTTTTTTAGTCTCTTACAAAAAAAAATAAAATTCCAACTCTATTAAGTAAAGGAAAACCCGAATGGATTCGATTATATAGATCCTTTTTTTTCACAAATTTCCGAATCATTTGATAACTTAAAAAGCGGAAGTGATTTGTTCATAAGAATATTTTTTTAAAAAATTCGTTTTAAAAATCATATTTTTATATGTTTGCAGGTTAGTCTTAGTCCTTTCCTTTTTCATAAGTTTTTTGTGATTAGTGAGTATAGAGAATTCTTCGTTTCCAAATTCTTGGGACCTATCGCACAAACCACTTATCACTAATCAAATAATCATTTGTTTGATAAGTTTTTGTTCCACTAAAACCATATTCGATATTTACTAACAATTATTTTGATTAGTAAAATATAATCACTTTTCAAAATTTTATTATTTGTTTATTAATAAATTGCTGGTGTAATATAGGACCCATTGGTCTCAAATTTTAAAATTTAAACACGTACAATTAATGCTGCTCGAATAATTTTTAAATTATTTTAGAGTACCCAACTGCTCACGGAATACTTTACTACCCGCAGTACTTACACTACAAGGACTCCCACTGATTTGAGGATTACTTTTAACTGAGAATAGTAAAGATGGTTTAGAGTACCCAATTGCTCATGGAATACTCCACTATGCACAGTAATACAAGGACCCTTACTGATTCCAGGATAACTTTCAACTGAGAATAGTAAAGATGGTGCCTTAACTTAGGAACGTATCCTACATTTCAAAAAACACGGGATTGAAAAGAAAAGGTGAAACATTTATTACAAATATTCGTTCTTGTAATCGTAGGAACGGTGTTTATTTGAAAGTATCCACTTTTATGCTCTACTATTTTGAAAAATTCAGAACATATTCATTTCATATCATCTTAAATATGTACATATAAGTTTATTAAGAAACGATCAAATACAATTCATTTTTACAGAAAAACAGGAAGTACAAAATAATAAGAAAATTTTGTAAGAAAATTTTGAAAAATTTCTTATAAAAGATACGATATTAGTATACAGTACTGAAACTATATGCTATATTTATTTAAAAACCATTTTGTTAACAAGTTTTCTATATACATTTTTTTAGATAATATTAAAGATAGTGGATTCCAAACTTAGAAAAATTTCTCATGATATTATTGTAGATAAACTATTTCTGAGAAATGGCACTTATACATAAAATACGCTAAAGGAATAATTAAGTGTGTACTAAGGAGCTTCCGGAGTTGTTGAGAAATTTAAAGTAAGTAGTTGGAAAAAATGTTTAACCAAAATTGTTTCTGGAATAGAAATGGTGAAAAAAATGGAATTTCTTATTTCATTAAATTAGTTAAGTTTATTATATCTAGTTATTATGGTTGAGAATTTTCCTTAGTTTTCATCTACAGTTTTACAATTTCTAATTTTAAGTTAAATTTTCTAAATTAGGAAATTTTGTATTTAGGTAATAAGATTTAGTATCAATAAGTTATGTGAAATAATTATATTATATTACAAGTTTGTGTTACCAAACACCAAGCCTGTTAATAGAGTCAATTCTATTTTTAAGGAGCTTTAGGAATACAAAATTTGAAATCAATCGGTCAAACCGTTTCTAAAAGGCTTTCTTTTTAGTCAAAGCAGTATCAGACAAAATTGGACGAAATTTGCTTCAAAAATTTTTTTTGATCAACTGTTGAGGCGGCATCCAAAGCTTAAAATCAATTCATTTGTATTTTAAGCTTGAGTTTCTTTAATCTTTATTTTCACTAAGCCGGTAATTCCTCAACTATATGTATTGCACATGATTCTGAATAAATTTATAATGCAATTGGCAAGTTTTCGGCTTTTATATTATTACCTGTGATTATAAAAAAGAAACGGAAGACCAGCTAATCCAATATTGCAATAACACATAAAAAATATTTTGAAAAATGCAATGCGTACACACTCAATCCACAATCGCATATCGATGTTTAATTTTGAAATAAATTGAAGAGCCGTTTAACATAACACCATCTGATATTATTTAAACAAATTCAAAAAAGTTCCATTACAATATGTAATTTACAATAATCTTTAGCTTGAAATTGTATTTTTAAATTATAAAAAAATTAAATACAAAATAAGTCAGTATATTTAAATTTCTTCATTTATTTCGTGGAAAAAAATTTAGCATCATTCTAAACTTGATTTTAGTACTTTTCACATTTAAAAAGAATTTAATTTGATTTTAATTTGATCTTAAATAAAATTTTGAAGTAAAGCTCGTGTAATTCTGTGAAATAAAATTTTGTAAAAAAAAATCTTAATTCATAAAATGTTTCTACAGAAAAAAAATTTTCTGTAATTAATTAGATAATAAAAAACAATTTGTTTTAATTTAAATTAAAACGAGGAAGAGTGTAGTAGAGTAGACTGTGTCAACTCTGGAATACCCGTATGACCGTAACATATACATTATATCATCCGGTTAATTACTTTTGGCAAAATTTCAAACATTCAGCTTTATTAGGTGTAGAGTAATGCTCATATAAAAGAAGGAGTTGTATGGCATCTACTCGAACCCTTTGCAGTAGACCAACCAAATTTTGCAGTAACTTTGACCATTACACTAAACTATTTTTGGCAAAATTTCAGACACCCAGCTTCATTTGGTGTAGTGTAATCCTCATATAAAAGAAGGAGTTGTATGGCAGCTACTCGAACCCTCAGCAGTAGACCAACTAAATTTTGCAGTAACTTTGGCCATTACACAAAACTATTTTTTGCAAAATTTCAGACACCCAGCTTCATCAGGTGTAGTGTAAAACTCATATAAAAGAAGGAGTTGTATGGCAGCTACTCGAACCCTCTGCAGTAGACCAACCAAATTTTGCAGTAACTTTGGCCATTATACTAAACTACTTTTGGCAAAATTTCAGACACGCAGCTTCCATAGGTATAGAGTAATGCTCATATAAAATTAGAAGTTGTATGGCAGGTACTCGAACCCGTGGACCAAAATGGCTGAATTTAAAACTCGATTCCGTTTTTTGCATAAAAACGAATTTGTGAAAATTTCATAATCCTAGCTCCTTTACTTTTTGAGTTATCGTGATTACGGACGGACAGACGGACGGACAGACGGACGGACAGACGGACGGACAGACGGACGGACAGACGGACGGACGGACGGACATACATAGCTAAATCGATTTGTTTTTCGATTCTGATCCGATCCATACACTTGAGTCTATATCTACCCCCCCTCCTTCTCTGCGTCACAAACGTAATGGCAAATTTATTATACCCTTGGACTATATAGTCATACGGGTATAAAAAAAAATACAAAATAGAAATTCCTAGAACATGTTACTTAGGCAACATATTTACGTTAAAAATGTACCTATAAAATTTTTAAAATTTTTTAAGAATAAAATGGGAAACTTATTTCTTAAAATTTTTGTTTTTGTACGAACATAAATCTAAGGATATAATAAAGTTATAATTTAATTTATATACAGGGTGTCCAGTTTTAAGGGTTACGAAAAATGGGAGTTATATGAAAATTCATAAGAGTAAAAAATAGTTATAAAAGGGAGAGGAGTCTATTTTTAACTGTTTGTGAGATAAAGGTCTTGAAAGTATCTTCGATAACTATTAGAGGAGAGTGGCGTCTATTTTTAACGGTGTCCGAGATAAAGACCTTTGAAGTAGGGTCAGTAGCTGCTTCAAAGTAATCGGCAATCATTAATTTAGCCCCACCTTTTACGAACCTACGACTTCACAAAGTTCAGAAAATGGCATTTTATTAACAGTTATGCAAAGCTCAATTTTTTCAAGATTTTTAACCCCTCATATCTTTTAAACGGTTCAAGATGGAAACTTAATAATTTTAGAGCAATTAGATTCTTGGAAACTAGTATGAGTCATCTAAGGAAATTTTAGAGATGTTTAGGCTTTATCGTAATTTAAAGGTTTAAGTAAAAGGCTTTCTTAGATGACTCATACTAAGGTTAAAGGTTTTTTAATTATTATAGGGGACCCTAAAATTGAAGAAAGTGGCCCTTTGTCGTAACTTTTTTTTGCTTATAATATAATAAAATTTTAAGAAAAATACCAAATTTTTATGGAGATCATAATTTAATTTCTAGAGCCTAAAGATTTTGAGCGGGAGGAAGTGTGTGCGATTAGATCACTTAGGATCACCATAAGTTTGTTTAGAAAATAGTTCCTCAAAATTTATTATAGAACATTGTTTAGTTTTAGAAATGTCCTTTTTCAAAATCCTTGGATTTTTTCATTACACGTTTTATAATATTTAAACGTGTCAACAAATTGAGTTCAGTAAATACATATATCTCTATCACTTGTATTATTTTGAATTTTAACAATATTATATTCAAAAACAATTTCCTATTAAAAATAATAGTAATAATAATTATAAAAATAACAAATAAATAAATTGAAATTAATTTTCACTTAAAAAAATAACGATGATAACAAAATTTTCAAATGAAAATAAAAGAAACATTATATACACTTAAAGGAAAGAATTTTTCCAAAATTGTTAAAATCATTTATTTTAGCACCCGCCAAATTCAATTGAAATATTTTTCTTTATTTTTGTCTCTGTCTTACACTTTAAAACTTTATTTATATATTTGTCTTTATTTTTTTTTAAGATGAAGATGAAGAAATAGAAAAAAAACAACAAATGATAAAAAACAAGAGTTTTTAAAACAGCACATTTTAAAATTATATTGAGTTTCATACTAAGTTTAATATTTGGAATATAATACACTAGTCACTAAGTTACTGATTTAATAAAATGGGAAATTTTTAGTCCTAATACCTCTTCAATCTGGAAGGTTTGTAAATTTTTACTAAGCAAACTAATAAGGTAATTCTCAAAAATCTAACCCTACCTCCCACCTTCCAAAATTTTGAGGTTTTTGGAATTATATTATGACTTCCTCTAAAAATTTGGAAATTTTCTTAGAATTTTATTATCTAAGCAAAAAATGTTAAAACCAAGAGACCCTTTTCTCAATTTTAAGAGACCCCTTTTAATTTATTTAAGGAAATTTTGTATATCATTAAAAAAAGTTTGGACGCGTATTAAAATTACAGGTGCATAAGAAATGTAAAAATTTCAATTTTCCTCTTCTTACAGTTCCTAAACGGGGAGAGGGGCGAAAAATAAATTTTCTTTACCTTCTCGTAATTTCTGAGGATCTTACTTCTCGCAAAATTCCAAGTGTCTGGCTTCAACCTTCCAGAAGACATAAGGCCATAAATTTGACAAAAATTGAGTTTTGCATAACGGGGGATTTTAATACCGCATGGCAATCCTATGGATTTGCATTTCAAGAATTTATAAAGCTTATTCAAGCAGCTGTCTTTTACATATATGTTGTTTTCATATTGAAAATAAACCTTAAAGAACTCTTGTTATAACCATTTAAATTAAGGGTCTTTTCAGCTTTTGGGAGATTGCAGCTTTGTAACGGGACTACAGAAAAAAATTCTTCCATGAAATTATTAGTTTTGCAATACATACCCGTAGTTTGAATTTTTTCTCTTTATTTCAAACAGTGTAAAAGTTTTTTTAAACATACGGACGGACACAGGAACATTTTTACAAAATGTTTTGAAAATGTTCTAAAAAGGACTTTCAACTTCTGTTAGACTGTTTTTTTTTTTGTTTTATTTCTTCATTTTTAATTTTTATCATTCTTTTGGTAACAACGACTCCAAAAAGTTAGAACGACTCTTTTAAAAAAAAATTGTAAGCGTTTTTTATTTGAAAATAACAAAAAAAAAAAAAATAATTGAAATTGAAAATAAGAAGTTTAAATAACAAATATTTTTATTTCATTTTCGTCCTGTGTTTTTTTATTTTTGTTCTTTTCTACTTACACTTCTTCAATTTATTTTTTTATTTTTTTGTTTGTGTTATTTTTGTTTTTTTTGTGTTGTTTTTGTGTCTGACGCTTGAAAATGAATTACTTTTTAAACAGAAAATGAAATAATTGATTTCAACATTTTAGTTACAAAAAAAAAAATGAAAAACAAAAAAAAACGAAGAAATTTTTTACCAGTTGAATATTTCAATTTTCCAAAGTAAAATAAAGATAACATTATTGTTGTTGTTGTTGTTATGGTTACCATTAGACTTTTGTTTGATTTATTAAAATGAAAAAAATTAAATCTTATTTAATTTTAATTTTTTATCTAAAAGATATTTTAAATAAAATATTATTGATGAAGATTTGAAATTTTTATGATTGTAATTGGTGAGGAATTAATTGGAGAAATGCTGATGTTGAACTGCATTATGAAACGTTTAAAATGATAAACGTTCTGTTGTGGTCTTAGTGGTGCAAGTGATTCATCTATGATGACAATGAGATAAGATGCTATCCTTCAGTGGTATTAAGTGATAAAAATTTAAAAGGACCCAAATAAGAAAATGGAGTAATGCAGTATTGAATACTTTTAAAATTATGAAGAACCTTAGCATCTATCTCCTAAAAACCTTCCTACCCACTTCCCCCGTCTCTCATAGCTCCAAATAAATTAAATTAAAATTATTTCATATTCTTATCCTTAAAATGAAACTTTTTATTTGTATTATAGGTTAAAATAGCGTAGTCTCACAATACCTAAAGGAACTTCTTCTGGTTCCTTTGGGTGGCTTTTGTTTGTTTCCACTGTTCGTCGTAATAAACAAACAAACAAAAATATGACTTTAATTGGAAACATTAGAAACTTTTAACAAAGGGAAACGATTAAGTGCTATTGTAGAGTCTCGTTATTTTATAAAAAAAATTATATTGAATTTTTGAAAAATTATTTTAGTTTCACGAGTCATTTCAATAGTTTTGTATAAAACATCCTAAAATATAAGAGTAAACATTTATTACTTGAGCGCCATCTATTTATTTAAAAATCATACGCTTTTATTGATTTTAGTCTCTTCTACTCATCCAAATTTGAGTCCAACAACCTTTGATTGAAAGTTTGATGTTTTAAGAACTAGACGATGGGTCAATGTAAAAATATTTAAGAGTGATAATCAATTATAATAAATTTACATTGTCATTATTTGATCTTAAGCTTCATTATGATCATTTTCAGAAGTGCTTGAAGTGTTCAAGTATTTTCGAGAAGATCTATTCTTTGAGTGCTTCATTAATCATTGGATATTATTTAAAAATAAAAACGAACTTCGTTTTTGCGTTACTCTACATTTTTCAGTTTTTACAGTCTTTGTAATTTTTATAGTAATTCATAAATTTATAATATATTTTACTGAACTTTAACTCAATAACATTTTCTTCTTTGATTTTGAAATCTTAAATATAAAATTTTCGAAATATACTATATAAGTAGGTATGAATATATGAAAGTTTAGTATTTAAAAACTATTAAGTTATTCAAAGTTTATTGAAATTTTAATATTATTTTGTACATTGAATAAGATATTTTATTTATATAATATGTAATATGCATAATATATTTTTTTAAAATATATATAAATAACCTTATGTAAGGAAATATTTTTTATCAAGAAAACAAAAAAAAAAATTGTAATTAATAAAAATTTATTTAAATCAATTCGATAAATTATAATATATTCAAAAATTTTGGGTAAACAAAAAATAATAATATTAAGTTATACTTAAATAATATATATTTATATAAATAAATATCTTAAAATTTGTATACACACTGTAGATATTTTTATTTACCCAGTTGGCAAGAGTATTTTATTATGAGAGTATTCACTAATGTAAATTATATATTTTAGAAAGTTGCCAAGAGTTACCAAATAGCAAATCAAATACTAAATGGACTTCACTAAAATTTTAAAATTGTACTGAATGTTTTAGTATCTAATTTTGAAATCGACTATAGTCAACAAACCAGCAAATCGTTTTCATTTCCGATTTTTACCATCTAAACTGGGTCGGGGTTTTACTTAAGCCGCGTTAATAGTTTCAGCAGAACTATTTTAGGTACTAATACTATTTGAATTAAGGTGCAGGGTCAGAACTCCCAGGGTCATAAGTCCCTTAGGTACTTATTACTACTTAGTTGGACATAAGTCCCTTTTAAAAGTAGGTCATAAGTCCTTTTAGGGAGTTATGACCCATTAAGTGAGTTATAACTCCCTTTAATAAATTATTAGTTTCTTAAGGGTGTTAGGACCCATTAAGTGATATTAAATTTTGAGTTATAAAATCATGTAACTTAAATTGTGTGATTGAATGTAATACTTACATTAAAGTCAAAATTTTTAAATAATTTCTGAAAGGCTTTTCCGATCTTTATAATTTAAAGTGTGATAATATAAAAATATATATAAGTAAAATATTAGATGCACAACAATATGTATTTATATATTTATCTATGCCAGATACTTTATTAGGAAGTATAGTTATTTGATTAAAAAATCAAAGTTGACCCTTTTTCCAGAGTTTTTATGAATATATATATGCGAGACTTTGATTACAAATTCAGGATTAACTTTTTTTCAAAATAGCCTTTCAAAATGGATTTTAAATGTAAAATTATTGTTGTTTTCTTAATTTTGGCATAATGGAATATTCTAATTTCGAATTCAACCCCAAAATGTATACCCGTCACTGATATTATATAATTAAAATTAATATTATTTTTTATATTGCTAATAACCTCTCAGCTGGGAACTGTATAAGGGAGTTCTGACCCACGACGCTGACGCAAAACTCCCAGGTCATAAGTCTCTTACGGAGTTACGGCTCGCTGCTAAAAGTTCCTTAGGGACTTATGACCCTGGGAGTTCTGGCCCTGCACCTTGAATTAAGTATATATTGAAAGAGTGTAAAGTTTAATTAGATTGAAATGTGTAGCAAATCCCTATTGAAGATTTTTTTACCTAGCTTCTATTTGTTAGCCTTACCAAAATTGGTTCCTTCACATAAGGTCTTTTCCTTCGGATCAAAGTAATGTAAAGCTTGCTCCTAAAATATTTTCTATTAAATTTTCTGCTTAATTCAGTATTTTTAGCAGACGTCCCAGTACTTTGCAACTGCCGGTCATTTGTAAGAATAGTTATTGATATTATATGTTGTATAAATAAAACATATTATATAATATATATTTAAATTAATTTTCTTAGTTTTTTTCCAAATAAATCAAAAACAATTTTCAAAATAATTTAATAATTTTTATTCAAAATTTTATGGAACAATATTGAAAAAAAAAAAAATTATAAAAATTATATTAAAATTTGTCCATTTTGCAAAATTATTTTTTAAATAAACTATTTTTATAATAAAATTTATTTTATTTTTACCAAAATATCTTAATACATATTTATTAAAATGTATCTTATGTAAATATTATTATGTACATAAAATAAAATAAAATCAAAAATATGTATATATGTTTATATATGTTTCAATATTTGATTTGATGAATATTTGATGAAATCAAAACAAATCAAAAAACAAATTGATTAAAGATTTATATAAAATTTTTTTTAATCAATTTAATATTTACAACTAATATTAAAATTGATTCAGATTTTGAATATCAGAATAAAAACTTGTTTTTATATTTTAAACTAGATAATTGCACATACAATAAGGCCAAATGAAATAAAACCAAAATCATAATTTCTTAATTTTTGGCTTTGTTTTATTACTAAAAATTTTAAAGCCAAAAATATTTTAAACATGAGACAAATTAAAATTAGTGTTGCCGCTTTTTCCAAAAATATTTATATATTTCAATATATATAAATAATATTCTGGAAAATTATAACACCATGATTTTGAAACCAATTGTAAAACCTCTCTTTATTCACAATTCCACATATAAATACATATTGATATTCTGCGAAAAGCGGCAATCGTGATTTTAAATCCAAGTCTTAGATTGCTCTTAATTCTAAATCTCACATGTACACAAATATATAAATATTCTGTAAAAAAAGAATACCCTGATTTTCAAGCCAACTCTAAAATTCATCCTAATTCAGAATCTCAAGTACACATATATAAATATTCTGGAAATTCGTACAACCCTGCTTTTGAATACAATCAAAAACAAATGTAATTGTCAAATAAAATCAAATTGGCCTTACAGTTTTTCATATTGAAATAAGACCAAAATTCGTTTTTTTGGCTTTATTTCAAAGATGATAATGAAATAAAGGCATTTGGCTTTATTTCATTTTGCCTTATTTTATGTACCCAAATGATCAATGAAATTGCAAAAATGCATTATGTAATTCTAAATCTCAGTTCTCTAAATAATTTTAGAAAATTTATGAATCATTGGTATTAACTTTAACCACAACTTATTAAAGTTTTAATTCTAAACAAATTATAGAAACGCTGAAACCAACTCTAAAATCTCAACGAATTTTTCTTTTTCTGGCAAAATATGTTAGTCAACTCTCAAATCCTTTTTTTCCAAAATATTTAAATTCGGTATGTTCTGTTTTCAAGATTTTGGAACATTTGGAATTTTTCCCACAAACTTTAAATTTGAGATTAATTTTTCAGGAATTTATTTTTCGGGATTTTTGAGTCCGGGAGTTTTTTTTTAGGAAAGTGTCATGTATCCCGTTTTTTTATCCTATTCTTTAAAGATTTGATTCTGATTTGCTCCCGTAATTTGTAAATGTATTTCTTTGGAATTTTGTTTGCCATTCTGCTCATAAGCTCAAAGACTCATTATTTTTATACCCGTATGACTATATAATCAAAGGTTATAATAAATATACGGTTGTGACGCAGGAAGGTGGGGGGGTAGATAAAGACTCAAGTGTATAGATCGGATCAGAATCGAAAAATAAATCGATTTAGCTATATATGTCTGTCCGTCCATCCATCCGTCCGCACGATAATTCAAAAAACTAAAGGAGCTAGGATCTTGAAATTTTCGCAAATTAGTTTTTTCGCAATAGCCGTCATCGCTGTTTAAATCCAGCCATTTTGGTCCATGCAGTCGGGTATCTGCCATACAACTTCTTTATGAGTATTACTCTGTACCTATTACATTTGCGTGTCTGAAATTTTGCCAAAAATAGTTTAGTTTTACGGCCGAAGTTTCTGCAAAATTTGGTTGGTCTATTGTAGAGGGTTCGAGTAGCTGCCATACAACTCCTTCTGTTATATAAGCATTACACTACACCTAATGAAATTGGGTGTTTGAAATTTTGTCAAAAATAGTTTAGTGTAATGGCCAAAGTTTCTGTAAAATTTGTTGGTCTACTGTAGAGGGTTCGAGTAGCTGCCATACAACTCCTTATTTTATATGAGCATTACACTACACTTATTAATGCTGTATGTTTGAAATTTTGCCAAAAGTAATTAGCCGGATCATAAAATATATAAGTATGTTACGGTCATACGGCTATCCCAGAGTTGACACAGTCTACTCTACTACACTCTTTTTCGTTTTCATTAGAAACCAAATCAAAATATTTGAGAATTTTTGAATTGAACCATCACTCTAATTGACGATTTATATTATAAATTATTCAAAATTATTTTAATACCTAAGTAAATCTATCAAAATTCTATAAATGATTATAAGATATGAAAAAACTTTTATTAAAAAACAAAATATTTAAAACCGATTCCAGTTAAAAAAGTGGTTCAGAAGTAGTTTTTATCAATCCACTTTTGATTGATTCAAAACCAAAACCAACTAATTAACTTAAGTGATGCACTTCAAACTTATACAACAATTTTTTATACACAAACAATTTATTTCGGAAAAAAATTCAGAAAATGTTTTTGTGCTAAACAGAACTGAGAACACTTTCATTATAAAGAGATCTTTCAAAAAAAAGAAGTGAAAGTTACTTTATTTTTATA
The DNA here is from genome assembly GCA_963082915.1 of Dolichopus griseipennis. NCBI lineage: Eukaryota > Metazoa > Arthropoda > Insecta > Diptera > Dolichopodidae > Dolichopus > Dolichopus griseipennis. The sequence goes on from OY720442.1 coordinate 14,828,407, forward strand.
TACTTGTACATCAGATCTTATTCACACTTACGTTAACTCATTTCATTTAATCAATCACATTTACTGCTTTTTTTTTTACTTTGCACCATGTTTTAACACCCAAAAAAAAAAAAAAATCTAGAAAGTTTAGAACTTGAAAATAAAGAACTTGTAGAACCAGACCCTTGAGTACAAAAAAAACAAAAAAATAAAGAAACTTTTAAGTAAGATATAATTCCATGTTCTTTTAGAAGACAATATGTTCTGGATAAAGTTTTAATGAAATTCAAGAATAGAATAGAAATTTTCGAAGAAAAAATTAACTTAAGTCACGTTTAAATTTTTTGTTTTATTTTTTTTCTATCTTTTAGAATTTTTTTGAACACCTGATGTCACTTTATACTTGTATCATGTCTTTTAAAAGGTGAGTCCCACAATATGTTCAATTTTTTTTTTTAAATGTCTTCATTATTTCTTCTATTTCTTGGAAAGAACACCAAGAGTAGAGACATTCAATATATCATTATATTTTGTTGTTGTGATTTAGTATTTATATTTTAGTAAGGGATCATTTAAAATGTATTATTATTTCTTTGTATTGGGAACGGAATGAAGGCTCTAATTGCTTCCTTAGATTAATATTGAAAAACCACTTACTTATGTAGATATGCATAGTGTTTAAGTTTATTCATTGACAGTAGGGCGATATTATAATTTATAATGCAGCTTCATTGAATTTCCTAAAATAATCCTAAGAGGGTTATAATGAACAGTTGATCCTCATCTTGTTCGATTAGAAATTTTGGAAATCATCAATAAAATGGAATGGTCAATATTATCCCCTTCGATTAAAACGTATTAGCTAATTATGAACTCTACTCTACTGAAGAGCCTGTAGTGGTCAATAGTTAAAATTTTAAATATTAAAGAAATGCCTAAAACTTAGATATTTTTAAAAAAAAGGAAAATTCCAAAATCCAACTATTGGCGTAGTGGTTAAGACGTCGGTTGTTCAATCGAAGGGTCATGGGTTCAAATCCTGGCAGGTTATATCTAAAAAATAAATATAATTTATTATTATATCATAGAAGCTTATGAGGTAATATAAAATATATACCGGCTGCATCCTGAAAAGAGAAGGCTGAACTACTTACTTATCCCATTGTATGTGGTAGAGGATTGTACATAAATAATTAAATAAATAAAAAAAAAAATAAACTTATAATAGATTGCAATAATAATTACGTACATGAAAAACAAGTACTGAAACTGGCTTAATAATACCGTAAACCTGAAAAATTTAAATCAAATGTAAGTCCATTAACTCAAAGTTGCCTAATTAGGATATATGTTTATACCCGTGCATGTATATGACATCGGGTATATTAGATTTGCTCCTCCGTTTGTAACGCATCGATCTAGACGAGCTAGATATAGTGTCAAGGGTACGTATCGGCTCAGAATCGAAAAATTAGTCGATCTAGCTATGTGTGTCTGTCCGTCCGTCCGTCCGTCCGTCCGTCCGTCCGTCCGTGTGTCAGCACGATAACTCAAAAACTAAAAGAGCTAGAGTCTTGAAATTCACACAAAGTCATTTTTAGACAATTTCTAGGTTCCCTATTGTTTTTGGTTAAAATCGGACCAAGGCTTCGGGGAGCTGCCATACAACTTTTTTGCACCAATATGAATTTCTTCAAAACTATTTATACTACGGGGACGAAAATTACACACGGTTAGTTTTATAATGACTCCGGCACTTATATGAAGTTTCAAAATGTTAGGGCCCCATTTTCGGGGGGCTGCCATACAACTTCCTTGCACCAATATGAATTTCTTCAAAACTAATTATACTACGCGGATGAAAATTACACACGATTAGTTATATAATGAATCGAGCACTTATATGAAGTTCCAAAATGTTAGGGCCCCATTTACGGGGGGCTGCCATACAACTTCTTTGCACCAATATGAATTTCTTCAAAACTAATTATACTACGAGGCTGAAAATTACACACGATTAGTTATATAATGAATCGAGCACTTATATGAAGTTTGAAAATGTTAGGGCCCCATTTTCGGGGGGCTGCCATACAAAGTTTTCGATTCAATAACTTTGAATCTAATGAAGCTACAAGGTTAAAATTAAAATTGGGCAGATAAATTAATAGGGCAAGTTACTTGGCAAAGTTGGACATCACTCGGACCATCGGACTTTTAGGGTGGGCCAATTTTTTTTTTTGTTTGTTTTTTTTTTTTTTATTTTTTTTTTTTTTTTTTAAGCTAAAGTTAGGGGACAATGAATGAAAATTTTTTTTTTTTTTTTTTGTATTTGTTTTTTTTTTGTTAATTTTTTTTTTTTTTTTTTTAAAGCTAAAGTTATGGGACAATGAATGAAAATTTTGTTTTTGTTTTGTGATTTTTTTTATTTTTTTTTTTTTTTTTTACGTCAAAATTATGGGGTAATGAGTTAAATGTTTAAGGGAAGTAAATTACGGTTTATTTTATACACCATAGTGGGTATGCACGGGTATCTAAAAGTTGACAAGGGCAACTATAATCTTCCTCGTTTTTAATGGCTTTTGGAGGCACGTTACAATTACATGAACCATCTTCTGATAATGAAGAACATGATAACAATAGAATAGAATACTATTGCACTAAATTATGAGTTTCTATTTTGAGTCATGTATTTCAGTTTTGAGTTATCGTATGAACGGACGGACTGATTACTTTAAATTGATTCAGGAGGTGACGCAGATCACGAATATGTTGTATATATTAAAATATCTAACTTGCTTCCCTTTGATGTTAGCTAGAAACAAAAAGCTGTACTAAGTAGGTTAATATATCCCTCAGGTGACTTATATTTCGAATTTAAAAATTTTCAAACCTAAATTTTAATTTTTACAAGTGTTTCGGATAATATATTTTCCTAAAAATATTATTTTCACTCTGAGGTCATGACTTCCTTTTAAAAACCTTGATTTAATTTTTGAGTATTTACCTACTGTAGGTAGTATCTACCTACTGTTTATCAGTTATCAACAAGATAATTTCCTTAGATAAGACAAATTAAATTTTCTTTTAGACGACTTTTTTACGATTTTTTTTAAGTGCTTGTTACTATTCAAATGCACAGACTTTATATTTTGTCTTAATCCATAAAATTCAGAAAACATTAAAGTCTGGATTTTCACTTAAATTTAAACTGACAGTAAAAAGAATTGCAATTTATTTCAGTTCAAATGAACATCCATATAAACTCTTTATTTTACATATACTTTCAAAATTGAGTAAAACGAGGAAGAGTGTAGTAGAGTAGACTGTGTCAACTCTGGGATACCCGTATTACTGTTATATAAACATTATACCATTATTATTAAAACATTAATTACTTTTGGCAAATTTTCAAACATACCAGCTTTATTAGGTGTAGTATAATGCTCATATAAAAGAAGGAGTTGTATGGCAGCTACTCGATACCTCTGCAGCAGACCAACCAAATTTTGCAGTAACTTTGGCCATTACACTTAACTATTTTTGGCAAAATTTCAGACACCCAACTTCAATAGGTGTAGAGTAATGCTCATATAAAAAAAGAAGTTGTATGGCAGCTACCCGAACCCATGGACCAAAATGACTGGATTTAAATAGCGATGACGGCTATTGCAAAAAAAACGAATTTGCGAAAATTTCAAGATCCTAGCTCCTTTAGTTTTTGAGTTATCGCGATTACGGACGGACGGACGGACATACATAGCTAAATCGATTTATTTTTCGATTCTGATCCGATCCATACACTTGAGTCTATATCTACCCCTCCTCCTTCTCTGCGTCACAAACGTAATGGCAAATTTATTATTCCCTTTGACTATATAGTCATACGGGTATAAAAAATGAGTGGGAATTTATAAAATGAATCGGAGCTTGATAATTTAATCGGTGTCAGAAACATTACTAACATATTTATTTAATTTATAACGAAATGTTAAATTTAAAATTTGTTTTTCAGAAAAACCTTCGGCTTTTTTTTTTAAATTCAGTTGTTTTTGTAAAAAATAAACTCTATTTAATATTAGGGTTGTTTTTTTAAAGAAAAACTTCATTTTCCACTTAATAAATAACATTTCATGAAAATATTGAATAATGTATGATAAAATGTTTAAATTGTTATGAAAATTTTCAAAAAATATTTAATATTATGAATGAAAATTGTGAAAATGGAAAATTTTTATTTTTTTTTTTAAATTTTTCTTTAAACAATTGGATGTTAAATTTTCTTAATACGACTTCTAACATTACTAACTTGAGAACTTCAACTGTTATAACTTAAAAATAAATAATAGAAATATAGTCAACATACCTAATTTGAGTAATATTTACTAAGACTTACTATAAAGAGTTTTATTATAGTATATGGCCTTTAGTTATTTTAAATACCTTCCGGAAAATGTATTAAAAAAAAATTTAGCAAATTATGTTAAATGGGATTAATAAATTAAAATTATTTTAAAATCAAAATGTTAAATTAATTCTGTCTAAAACTCAACTCATTATTGCCAAAATTTATATGAGCACATGTCTTGCTTCTTTTTCTTTTTTAGCTGAATTTTATTTTGGTTTATAATATTATACAACATGCTATAGATATGGTTTGAATAGCAATTATACACAAAGACAATCCAATATTATAACGAATTCATAGTTATTTTATATTTTTTTCTTCTTGAATTTTTTTTTGTTATATTTTTTTTTTCAATGCATAGACCAATATATTATAACTCTATCTATTATACTTTGTCAATTTATTTGGTAAAATATATTAAACAATGTATCGACAGTACAGTATCGATATATTCAATGTATACTATAGCTCTTTATATTATATGATCGAATCTAATCGAGTTTTGCTTCACAAGATCTATTTACGTATTAATTAAAATCTGTGTTAAAATGCAATACATTGGTAGGTAAATTTGATATTTAATAAAATTTAATACTTATTTGTTATATTTCATATATTTTTAATATGATTTAATCGTAAAATTTTATCATCAGAATTTTGTAAAATCTGTTTGCTTTCATGTTAAACCGATATTTGACATTTGACCGGAAGTAGATGAACTTAAATTTTTTTTGTACTTCCTTATTTCGTATGAAAACTTGTTGTGAATTGTTGGCAAAATTGAGGTCGATGATGTTCAACTTCGTTTTAAAAATCTATTGATCATTCCATTTCAAAACAAAATTTCCAACAGCTATAATTCAGTGTCTTTTAAATATAAAAATAATTTACAATATAAATGATTTTAAATGTGTGGTGGTTTTTTAGGAATTATACAATAAAATAAATCCTACTAAGCTTCAAGTTCGAAAATATTCGATTGACATGCACAACAGAAAAATTAATAAAAAGAAAAATATTCTAAAATTTTAAAGGTCATACTTCAGGTGACATTTCGACTGTGAATATAAAACATTATATTCGATAAAATTATTTCAAAAGAAATGATAACTCATTCGCCGGATAACTCAAAACTTAACTCAATACATTACTCAAAGTAGAAACTCATAATTTAGTGCAAGGGTATTCTATCCTCTTATTTTTGTAAATTCTCATATTTTTTCTTTTAAATTTATTTTATTTTTGAATTGAGTTTATTTAAACTTTTCAATAATTTCAATTTAAATTTTAATGAAGAGGCTTCGGTGGGTTATTGGGCTTACTAAACGAGGGAGTGCGGGTTCGATTACCATAAGGTTCATGCATTTTTTTAATTAAAAAAGATTATTGAAAAAATAATTTTTTTTTACAAATCTCCATGGTGACCAAAACCAAATATAATGTAAATATACAAATATATAATATAGACGAAATAATTGATATTGTAATTATAAATAAATAGAAAGTATATATTAAATGCCAATAGGCTATATAATAATATCAGACAATATTTCCTATTATCCTGGTACTAATTATAAATTAATAAATAAATCTTAATGAAATTTATAAAGTTGGTGAATAGGTCTAAAAAGAACCAAAGCTTTTAATAAAATATTTAAGGAAAGTAAATATAGTATTAACTATTAAATTTCTGTAAAGTTTTTTAAGTATCTACTGCATGAAAGTATCTACTAGCAAAATATGTAATATTTACATTCTTCTCGTATCTTAGTATGTTAAGGTCACAGAGTCACGAGAGTAAAGGACTCATATGGAGACTCTAAATTGGATTAAATTTTCACATAATTTTAAAAGTATTAAAAATCAAAATATAAGGGTTAATGTTGGAAATAATACGAGAACCAATTCTATTCTGGTTTGGTTGGTAGAAAACTTGAAACAACTTAAAAAAAAATACTTAAGAACGAATAGTCTTCTACTATTAGACTTCGGTCTATATATTCTAAAGGAAGATTTAAGAATTAACTGACTTGATTATTTTATAGGTCGAAAAATTAACCAATAATCAATTTTTTTTGTTAAATGCTTGTTCAATACTTAGAAAACATTTTTCATTAAAGAAATTTTGTCATTTAACATAAAAAAATTCCTAGAAAAAAAATTATAAGTCCTAAAAAAAATTTTTTTCCAAGAAAATCTGAAGGGCATAATGTTACAGACTTTAAAATTTCCCAAAAAAAAAGTGTTTAATTTTCCAAAGAAAATGAGTTATTATTAAACTTTAAATTTAAAATCATTGAAACAAAAAAAGGCTAAAGTAAAAAGCACTAAAGTACGTCAATTGATTTTTATGAAAGTAATTCATATTTTCTGTCCCATTAAATGGCTTATAACTTAAGTATAGAGTATTATATATTTTATCGGTAGTTATATATATATATATGCTACTCTATTTTTATATTTAGTAACATATGTATATAGAATGCTTTTATATATATGTATAATAAATAGTACGTATATAGAATTTTAAGAAATATAAAAAGTTATGAGGCGATTTATTAATTCAATTTAGTTGAAATTCATGATATAATGATGAAAAAGTAAATTTCATTTTATATTAAGTTGGAAATTTTTTTGGTTTTACCTTGGTAGGAAGGAAAATGACAAATTTGGAAAATTTAAAAGTATTTAGAAAGCATGGAAGAGAATAATGTTTTTCTTTTAAAGGAAATTTATTTATTACTCAAACTATCAAAAATAGGTTTTCTTTTTTTTTATTTGATAAATGTTTTATAAATCGTCTAAAGTATTCAAGGTTAAGTTGAACTTAAATAGATATGCCTATCGATTCTATTTTATTAATATAAATTTAATTTTGAGGTAGCATTCCTTTGTGTAGTTAATTTTAGATTATATTGAGCTATTCAATTTGTATTAAATTATTCTAGGACAGTAGTTGGATAGAAGAGTCTTTTAATGGCTAGAGAAGAAAAAGCCTTTCACATAGACTATCCTATCTATCCTATCCTAGTCTCTAACATATGTTAGTTGTTAGTTTTTTAAGTTGTGGATAAGTTATAACGTTTTCTTTTACTTCCTGTTCTAAAGCTCTTCAACATTTTGTTTAAAGATTTCCAATACTAGGTTCTCCTTGCAGCAAGGTTTTGAATAATTTTTATGGCTTATCTTCTGAAATTTCAAGGCATGTAAGATTATATTTTTGAAACCTCTTTCATTGCCTTCTTCTTAATAATGAGTTTTATTTGGGAGGTCAAATGAAACCTAGGATGTCCTTTGAGTTAATTTAAGGAAGATTACAAAAAAGAATATGTGTATTCCCTCTAATAAGAACTGGTTGTTCTATATTGATTCTTTATATATATATTGAAAAACAGCTATGCTAGAGAAATTTGGGGGAGATTTAATTTAATATAAGAGGTAAAAATTTTTAATAAGGTAAAGAAGTAATTTAATGCTCATCTCAGAGGTTTTTTTGAAACACTGTTAGTAACCCAGAGTGTTATTATCTCAATATTTGAAGTTGAGAACCCGTTAGAAAATATAAATTTTTATTTAGAACCCATTAAGATATTAATATTTAATGATCCGCAAAGAATATTTTCTCCTAAAAAAATGCATCCTAAAAGTATGCAAAAATTGAAATATCGTTTTCAAAAGGTTCAAAAGTGTTTGTATTGAATTACATCGGGTATTACAATGTCATATTTGTCATTCCAAAAGTTTCCTTTCGTTAAGGCACTAAATAAACTTTGATTCCTTTAATACCTGCCTTTATTCTTACATTGAAAATTAATAAAATAAATCGTATTTTCTAACATTAATTTTAATTTGGAAACTCTTTAAAAAATAAATCTCTTCTATTACCTTTATACCATCACTGTTTTCCTGTCATAAATATAATCTATAAATGAGTATTTACAATTTTGTTATGTACATATACATCTATATATATTAAGTATATAAGGAAAAATTGGAAATTAAGTGAATGAAATATGTCATCATCATAAAACGTTAAAGACAAAAATAAAAACCAAAAAAAAAAATAAATGAAAAAGAGTGCTAAAAGAGAAGTTCCACTGATTTTGAAGGTATCTTTAATAACAAGTGGGTGGTAACAAATCATGTTGTAATAAAATGATACGTATAAATAAAAAAAAACACACACACAAAATAAAGTAATAACTTGAAATATAAATTACTAACTCATGTTTTGGTGTCATGTTAAACGTTTTATGAATTTAAGTGAGTAATAAAATAATAATTTACGAATGAAGTAATATAATATCAGATCAGATTTTTTGATAATTGGTAAGTTCTTTTATGATATTTATTTCTTCAAAAAAAAAAAAAAAAAGGAAAATTTTAGTTAGTTCATTTTTAAAATGTATTTGATACTACTCATATGGTAGATTAAAGGACTTAAGATTTTTTGTGGATTTTGGATATTTAATGGCAGATTTTTAACATTAGAAAAAATGTTTAGTATTGATCCACGAATCCTTGTTTTAGTTGCATATTTTCAGATATCCGTAGATTTTCCCTATCCCCACAATACGGTACTAAGATTAGGAATAATGGAAGAACTATGCTAGGAGATTGGGGCAAAAAATAGAATGAACGGAAAAGGAAGGTGGGTCTATACTATAATACTTCCTTATAAATTCCAAAGATTTTATATTGTTTAAAGCTTTAAATAAGGATAATAAAAATTTAAGGTTTTATTTGGATATCTGTGAGTTATAAGTCTAAATTTACAAAAAATATGTATTATAATTTATATTGTAAGAGTTTATATTTTAATATTAAAAAAAATAACGGACACACCTGAAATTTAATTAACACACCTGAAAAGGAAAGGCAAATTAACTCTTTTATTCCATTGTATGTGCTAGTAGCCTCTGCATACTTAATACAACTTCAAATTTCACTGTCCATACTCTAATCGCAGACCTTTTACCAGACCATTTACGTAAATCTGTAATATCCGATTTAGTTCTAGAAAAATCTTCCATGAATATAAATCTAAAAATGGCAAATCTATGGTATTATTTAGAAGTATTCTTAAAATATCTCATTTAAAATAATGAATATAAATATTAATATAATATAATTTTCAATTACATGGAAACAACAGGAAAACACTTCAAGTTTATTAAATGAAAATTTTTTAATCATCTTATAGAAAACAAATGAATCTTCAATATATTTATATATTATAAAAAAAAAAACAGGTGTCTACTTCAATATAATATATTAAAATTCAATAAATCAATGCAAGGTAAATGATAATTCCATAACAATATTAAATTATTATTGTGTGTTTAAATTTAAACAAACCTATTAAAAAAAAAACTGTAGGTATAAGATGATAATTTAAGATACCAATACTTTTATTAGTAAACAGAGAAATCTCATATTTTCATTATATTCAATATCCTTCTAACAATATTAGAGTGTTATATTTTAAAACATTAATAATATTCATTCTAAATTTTGTTACTAAATTTAAGATATAATCTCGCTACTTTAGTTTGTTCAATATTTTCAGATCAACAGCAAAATGTTCGTTTTTGCATTCTAGAATTAAATTTTAGAATTCTAGAATGGAAATTTTTAAATTTAAACGCACACATCTCAAAATAAAAAATATTTAATTTTTTAATATATGACGTCATTCTTTAATATAGATGGGCTTAAATATACAATCTTTGATATACAAATTATCTGACAAGTGGCGTAAAGATAAATACGCCACCTTTCATGTGGAAGATCTCAGGTTCAAACCCCTGATCAGATAATATCTAATAAAGAAATATCGTAAAATTTTATAATAATATCGTAATAGTTTATATCGTAATATTTTGTTTTGTGTACAATCGAATATTTTGTCACTTTACAAAAAAAACTGATCATCTGAAAAAACATAGTTTTTTATAAAACGTCTTCAAAGTTTTTATAACTGTAAAAAATGTATGGCTTTGAAGATAGTCAATTATTGATTTAGGGTTTCCCCCCTTTTCCAACAAAAATTTTCTTAAATTTCTTTTATATTATTAGATATTAAACTTTCCTCTTGAATTTGGCTTCTTTAACCAAAAAATGTAGATAGTCACTTTTTGCTGTAAAACGACGATTTATTTGAACTTCTGATATAAAATTTTTAAAAAAAAAGTTTAAATTAAAATGGAAGAATTTCATTAAAAATATCTGTATAGAAACAGAACATCTTCAAAAATAAATGACGATCAGATGTTCAGACCCATAACAGGTCAAAAATATTGCAAGTCAAAAATGGGCATCTTTGATTGCCAATTCAATTATAATTTCTTTAAAATTCATATCTTTCATACATTTAAAATTTTATTAAAAAAACATTTTTTTAGATATTTTCTGTTGATATAATACAAATACAACTACAAATTTATATATTTATATATACCAACTATTAGGTATATAACATATACCTACATAAATTTTTCGATAATTTTCATCAATTTAACATGTATATGAGAATAATTTGCCATTTAAAGCAATTGAACTTGAAAGCGAAAGTAAACTGATTTTATTCAGTAAATATATAAATATATATATTTTACAACTTTATTCTTGCACTTTATGTTTAATATATAAGATATGTATATATGTGTATATAAATATGTATAAAATAATGTGTTGTCTCAATAAATTTTTTGTTTTGCAAATTCAGGTAAAATAATAAACATTTCTATAGTATATCAGCTATATAGATATAAGTATGCCAATAATATATAAGCTATGTACAAATAAGTGTGAGTATTATATACATTTAATATACTTATATATAATAATATAATAACTATATAAATGTGATTTTAAAGTGATTTAAGAAACTGTATTTTAATGGCGATATATTAAATAAGATCTAAATATTCTAATCTTGCTAATCGAATAATTCATTGCCGGGATTAAGAAAATAAATATATATATATATATGTTGTAATTGTATTAATATATAATATGTATTTAAGTATATACATAAAAGAATATATTTTTACATTATATTAACAAGATGTTAATTTAAGATTAATTCAGATAAATTTAAAATTAAAATTAGCATCATATAATAATTTAATATTTTAATAAATTGAATAATTTTATTATATTGTATATATAATTATAATTTGAAAAATAGGGTGTTCTTCCGTTGAGGGGACTCAAAATATCAAGAAGACGTTATCAAATAATGGTACTTTATATCTCCAAGTTTTCGAACATGTATGTCATTAGTACCGATGGCGTTATCTAGTGGTCAAAAAATGCATTACAAAATTTTCTTAATTTGACCTAAGACAATATACAGGCATTAAATTACTACAGTTATGTAGGGATCAGTATTTGCCTTAATACACACCTTGTGTCATCTGAATGTGTTTTGAGATATTCAAGTGGAAATTTAAAATAAACAAAAAATAAAATTCAAAATTTCAAAAAACCCGCTAAATAAAACCTACATAACTGCAATAATTTGGTGCCTGTATCTTGTCTCAGGTCAAAAATATGATTTTTTACGTAAAATATTACAAAAAATTAAGAATCGGTACTAATGACATATATATTCGAAAACTTGAAGATATAAAGTACCGTTATGTGATGACGTCATCTCGATATTTTTGGTCCACTCAACGGAAGAATATCCCAAAAATAATGGTTTCGGTATATGTATATGTATGTATGTATATAAAATATCGTTATTATTAAAGTTATTAACAAAATAAATCAATTGATAGAATACGGACTTAGAAGTTAAGTTATATGTATACGTTTGATGTTATAGATTTCCATTGGCAACAAATGATAACCTTCCGAAAAATAACTGATAAGTACAATTACTAGAAGCTAGTAAATATTAATAATTTTAAAATAAGTTTACTACAATCACAAGTTTATTATAACTGTTGATCAAAATCCTTATATTTGAAACAAATCATAAACTCTGCAGACAATCATTTGCCATATATATATTATATTAAGACCATTTTAATTCATTATAATTCATATCAATTTCCATTTGATTACTTTTTGAACAATTGCGTAACAAAGTACTTAAAAAAAATATTCAAAAAAAAAAAACAAACAACAAAATATTAGTCAACACTTAAGAAGATATTATTATCTTATTATGTATCCTGGAATATCCTTTAAGCCAACAAATATTTGTTAATATCAATATATACTTACTTATTTTGTATGTGTACTTAAAATTTATATATATTTATATATATAGGTATATATATATATACATGACGTTATATAAGAAATTTTGTAATTGAGTAAAATATACTTGTATATGTTTAAAGATTGAGTACAATGTATGTTATATTTTGTGAAAATTAATTTAATAATATGTGTTTTATATTAAACTTTAAGAAAAATACAAACAACCGTTATTATAAAAAAAATCTTAAGGAGCAAAGATAAACAGAAAATATGCAAAGTTTATTTTTTTAAGTCGAAAAATGTTATTAAAGAGCTTTTAATAGTAAAATTTTGTTTTGAGTTAAATCATAACTGTAGGGCGACATTTTATATCTATTATAAAGACAATGTTTTCTAAATACATATTTAATTCTTAATGGTAAAATAATGATTGAGATTAGGTTAAATTTAAAAACTAATTGCTTAAATTAGTACAATATAATTATCTAATTATCCATATCTTAAACATGGGATGAGTGGTTCTAAAGTTACGCTTAAAACTTTGAAAAACAAAACTTTGGAAGTTAAAATATGAAAGGCGAGTTTTATAACTAGGTCCAAAACACGTACTAATATTTTTATTTAAAAGTCATCAACACAGCTTAAATAATCACTGCAAGGAGTTTCTAGCTTCTAACGAATTGTTTCAACTTCTGTATCAAATTCCTACAATTTTTGATTGAATAGTAAAGATTTCTTTTCAAGATTTTGTCCCGGAAATGATTCATAATTTGATATTAATATTGTAAATTGCAAATGAAACTTTTCAAGTCATCAAGTTCGTGGACTCATTGGATTAGACAATAAATATCAAGGTATTAACTGCAAATCTTAAGTGGGGTTTAAATGAATTTTCATTCTGCTACTCAATCTTTCATAATAGCCAACTTTCAACACTGTAACAAGTTACTATCTAACCATATTTCAGTTTTCTAAAACCTTGTTAGATTTAAAAAATGATTCAGTTTTTACTGAGCATACTCAGGTTTCTTAAAAAAATTTTCAAAAAAAAATTTACTTGGGAACCATTTTATTAGCAATAAATTATTAGCGCCTTAATTTATGCTACAGAATATTTTTTGTAATCTATGCTCAACCTAGTTTCGTTTTTTAACTGAAAATCTTTAAAGGTAATCTTTGATTTTCTTTAAATTTTAGTTTTCCACCAACAAAGCTTATACTTCGCCAAATTTAGAAAGTAATTTAAAATAACATTAAGAAAACGACGATTTAAAGGAAAATAAACAAAAAAAAAAACAGAATTGATTTTTATTTTATCTTTTGTTTTAGAATATGACTTTTGGCAAGGTTAAAGTAAGCTCATAGCCAAATAGGTATAATGGTAATGATGATTATGATTAAGATGTGATGATACAACGCCAAATTATTTTTATATTTTTTACTTATCTTATACTTATCTTCATTTAAAGAAAAATAAAATTAAAAAATTGCGCAACACAAAAATCAAAAATGTTAAATTTAACATTTTGTGCATTTTAAAGGAAGTCTGGAATAAATTTGACTAAATCGCTTTTTGGAATTAATAATTTCAGTTTCTGTTTTTTAAGAATTATTTATTAGGGTTTTCTACAAAATTCTAGATACAAAATCCCAAAATATCAGAAATCGAATATTAAAAATCGCAAAATATCAAAATCACAAAATATCAAAAACCGAAATTTCAAAATCCAAAAATTCCAAAGTCCTTCAGGTCTGTTTTATTAAAAGCTCCCTGAATTTTTTAATCTTATGGATAGGCAAAATTAGGACTGCAATCAAAGTTCGAATGAAATGATGTCCAAAATCATATGATCTAACATACACACGCAATTAACCTCTGAAGTCTGTTTTATTAAAAACAATCGGAGTTTATTTTAAATTTGATTTTAGCTTCGGAGTTCAGAAGTTTGCAAGAATCTGTTAGCATAATATGATTAAAAACAAAAATTTAATAATTTAAACTTGAATGAATTTTCCAATTTAATTTTCCCGACTTTTTATGCTTTTTCTTATTTTTACTCCCCAAGCGTTGTATAAAAATACACAAAACAAAAGCAGTCTTAAATTTTTTTAAAAATTAAAATGAACACAATACAAATTATTTCATTAAATTTAAACACAAAAATTTTTTATCTAATGGGATTGTTTCAGACCAAATGTTTTTTTTATTAATTCAAATTAAATAATAAATTTTAAAGATATATATAGACATATATTGAGGCTGTAGTCTGTAATTGATTAATTTTCAATTTTTTAAAAATAAAAAATTTAATATTTCAGTATTAATATTGTTATATACATGTGAAAATCTTTGATTTAAAAAATAGTTTAATTATTTAATTTAAATTAATTTAATTTAGTAAATTATTTTTAATTAATTAATTTTAAGAGGAATGCATTAACGCGTTGTTTTATTTTGTGAATTATTAAAATTATTGAAAAATTTTAATTTGAATAATTAATTTTCAATATTTTAAAGAATTAATTTTAAATTTAAAGCCATTTTTTGCTTTAATTTGGACAAAATTTACATTGATTGTGTATCCGATCATAAAGGAAGGAGCTGTCTATCATCAGTTTAAGTAATTGCTGCTCCTTTTAAAATTTTCATGTATAGAATTCTATTTTAAAATATAACAAAGTTGATGAAAATTAATTTAAAGCACTAAACTTTAAAACATAATGTTTTGGAATTACTCTAGGAACACTTACGATATATACCAAGAATTAGAAGTTTAAAGACAAGACCAACCAAATCTAAAAATTAATTAAGACTTTTTGGGTTTTATGCCTTAAAACAAATTTAAATATAAAACTTTGGTCTTCGTGTATATCTTTGGTTATTATGTAAAAAAACTTATGTTCACTTAAGGGTTAATGTTTTATTTAAAGAGTTTTCTAGATTTTGGAAGACAAACGTAACTAAAGAATTGCAAAATATATATGTATATTTAAATTTTTTAAAAGGTGTATGTTATGGGTTGGGTACGAAATCTCACGTTTAAAAATCTCGCGTTTCAAAATCTCGCGCTTACTGAAAAAAAATTTCCGAATGATTTAAAATTTAAAAAAAAATTAATCCCGAATTACGGAACCTTATTCAATTTTTAATAGTGGGAAACCCCCATAATTAAAAATTTTTTAAATTATGTTGAATTATTTTATAAACTAAATAATTATCAAATGATTATTTGATTAGTGATTAGAGATTATGGTGCTATATTTTAGTTAATTCTTTCAAAATATATTTTTTTTTCAACCTGCAATGTGCAAGGTTTAATTGTTTACCTGTAAAAAAAAGGGGGATTACCCAAATTTTAAATATTTTTTACTTACTAGTCTAAATTAGCTCTAGCTTTATTCTCAATAATTTTCTAATTTGCTTAATTTGTATAAACATTTATGTTAAACCATGCAATAACTTATTCACTAACTACTTTTGAAACGCCATTCTTTAAGATTTAAAATATTAGTTTCCTTCAAGGAAATGATAGGCATTCAATGATAGGCTTATACGTATATCTTTGTATTTATCCTATATTTAAAAAAAATGTAAACTCTTAATAGAATTATTAACCTTTATAAAATCGGGGTCAAATATTTATATTAAATATCACCTGAGGTGTATTTGTTCCAAAGCAAATATTATGTATTTATTAGGTTTAAATTTCTTTAAATAACTTTGATTTCAATGTGTTCAAAGACACAAAATTAACTGTAAAATTGTTTCCTAAATAATTTACCTTTAAGGAGATTAATTTCTTACATGTGAACTTAAATTTTAAGAATGGCCATAATATGATTTTAAATTATTTTAACATAATATCAATTATTATTTTGAAATAATATGCTTGAGGTGAAATCGTACAGTTGTACGTTTAACCTAGAATTATAAGGTTAAAAGACTGTTACGATTCTGAATATTTTGAACAAAATAATTGTGAAAACAAATAATGAAAAAAGCAAGAGTTTTTAAAAAAGCACATTTTCAAAATCAAATGGCTTTTCTTAATACGTTTTGTTTTAGTGCTCCTAAATGGAATTTAATGCTAAGAAGTTTGTTAAAAGACTCATACTTTTTTCTGAGGATCTAACTTTTCTAGAAGTTTCAGGTTTCTAGCTCCAAGCGTAATTTTAAAAAGTGTTACAATATGAAGGGTGTTAAAACTAGTCTAACTATTAGTTTATTTATCCTAATCGAGGATTTAATCGGGCTTTTAATGAAACAACTATTAAAAGTTTTAATATGTTCGAAAAATGCTTGAAGTGCATCGGACTTCCATCAAATCTCCAAATCTCCATATCAAATTCTTTGTTCCATTGTACTTAAGGACCTTGCCCCTCTTCTTTTATCTTAGAGACTACAATTGAAATCATTACTGGGTATCGAAATATTTTTTTAATCGTATGCCCTACCTAGGAAAGTTGCAGGTTTAGGGTATAGATCTTGATTTGCTATTCTGTGTGGTCGAATTGTCTTACATATAAAATGCTTTGTTAAGAAATACCTGTAGTTTTTTTATTAAATCGACTAGAGTTCCTCTTTAATACCCGCATCTGCAATTGAAGTACAAAGCTTGATTATTTCATTATACATATACTTTGAATAAAAACCTAAAAAATAATTTTATTACAAGAGTCACCACAAAAAAATCTTAAAGTGCCTTTAATTATTTTTTAAGGTTGCGATTAAATATCTTTCAATGAAGATCAGAGTATCACACTATTACAATTAAAAAATTAAAACATAGGACAATTTTGATCCTTCTACAATGCTTCCTTCTACAATAACCCTTATATTATATACATACTTCTAAATTTTATAAAACCTTTACCTTATACATTCTATTATAAATTTACAATGGTACATACCAAAAAACTTAAAATAAAATTCTCTTTAATTGGGTAAGGCTTAAAAGATTTTATTTAATTAAATTTTAATTTTCTGTATGAATTTATTTAAAATACTTGTATTATTTTTTTTTCTGTTCTTTTCGTTTTTTTTTTTTTATTAAATTAAAAAGTAAGTTTTTATTTCAAATAAATTCATTTGAAAATTTGTTGTTGATCTTCTTCTTTTTTTTTATATTGTTTTACCTCTTTCTGATACCAAACTTCCACTTCCTTATTTCCATTCATTGTATATTTTAATATCGTCACAGTATTTCTAATGTTTTTAGTTAATAAAATAATAATATGATGAAAAAAAAGGGGCTGGAAAATTTTTTCAAAAAAAAAAAGAAACAAAAAGTTTTTCCAACAGGAAAAAATATTTTTTGACCCTCTTTAATTACAAAAAAAAAAAAAAAGAACAGAAAGAAAAAAAAGCAATAACAAAAAAAAAAAAACAACAAAAAATATTTGAAAATTAAATAAAATGTCCTTTCTATATGAATTTAAATATATAAGGGGGAAATTAAATAAAAGAATTGAATGAAATAGAGATATAAAAAAAGAGATGGAATTAAAACAATTAAGGATTTTAAAAAAGCACATTTCCAAAAATAATTTTTAAAAAAATATGAGTGGTTTTTTTTTGTAAAATAAAAATTATGAGTAATAATTTAAATAAAAATCCTACGCCCTCGCTATTGAAATGTGATGACATGTCATAACTCTCTTAGGGAGTTCAAAGGCACAAAGTAGAGTGTCATAACTCCCTAAGAGAGTTATATTCTGGAAAAAAGCAATACCGTGATTTTGAAACCAATTTTGAAACCTCTCTTAATTCATAATCCCGCATATACCCATACATAAATATTAATGGAAAAGCGGTAATCCTAATTATGTATCTAAGTCTAAAATCGGATGCTCAGGCTTTTATTGAAATTGTTGCCTATTTTTTTTAAGTTTGAAATATTATAAAAAAGAATTATGGCCCATGCTCCATGAACTTCAATTCTTATTTTAAATGAAAAAGGGAGTTGTAACACACTTTAATAATTTATTGCGGAGTTATGACATTTTTTTAAAGGGACTTATGTCACACAAATTTCAAATTTTACTCAGTGTCATAAGTCGCTTAGGGAGTTATTGCACAAAGTAGAGTGTCATAATTCCCTAAGGGAGGTATGCCAAAATGATTTATGACATGTCACCTTCAAATGAGTTGAGATATAATATTTGAGTTTAAATGTTAATATTTAACCTTGGAAAAATATGCACAGGTGTTGAATTGTTTTAAATTATGAAATTTTTAATTTTAAAAACCATGAACAGGGGAGATAAATGAGGGAGTTTCCGAAAAATTTTTTTTAGGAAATTATGCTGAGTCTGCAGGATCTGCCCTTAACCAAAAAGTCCAAGCTCCAGGAGTAGAAATAGTAACTTGGATATTTCATAATTCAAATAGTCTAGGTTTTAAGAATTAAAAGGGTAAGTTTTATAAAAATTTAAAATTTTTCTAAAATCAAGAGACGCCCTCTTTTTAATTACTGTTATTGGGGAAATCCTAAAACTCTTCTTACGTTTGAAAATATAATTTTGGAGCTTTTATATTTGTATATATGTATTACGTAATTTTATTTTTGAACCTTCTAGAACTAATAATGTATAACTATGGTATAGACCTTATAAAATATGGTAACTATGGTAGGTACCTTCTTAAACTACTAAACGGCGAAGTCAAACCAAAAAATTTTTAAGAAATAACTCATTCTTTTGTAAAGGATCTAACTAATCTAAAAATGTCAAGAGTCTAGCTTAAATCGGTTCAAAAATAATATTAGAAATAAAAATTTTATTTCATGTAACGGTAAATTAAGATACAGTTCGGCAACCCTAATTTAATTTTAAATCATTGAAGCTTCTGAAATCATTTCGTATTTAAAAATCTTAAGAACGTATTTGGCGTTTGGGCTTTCAGTTTAATGATTTACCTTAAATAACATGTGGTACAATAATTTATGTGTAGGGCTTTTTCGAACTATGAAAGCTATTATAGTGCTCTCGAAAGTGGTGTTTCCGAAAAAAGTTAAATCATAAAATGAATTTTCCAATACCTATTCGTAGATTCCATTTCTTTATTTCCTCAATTACCTCCACATTTAACGATGTTCAAATTCTGTAAACGTACCTGGATAGACAGACAGATGCACAAAGAACAAACACATTTAATTCAAGATTTTTTTCAAAATCAACTTAAAATAGTATAGGATACAGAAATACATGAATACAATATAAACCCACATGAAATTTTTTGTTTTAAGGTGAAACTGTTGAAAAAATAAGATGAACATTTTTGTATTATTTTTTTTTTTATTCCTTGTTATAAAGTTGTTGTCCTTTTCAATTTGAATGTTTTAGCAAAGTTCAAAGGTTTTATTATAGTATCTATAACTTATATTATTATAGTTATATTTAAATTTATTTATTATCTATACATATACATATATAAATATTGATATATTAAAAATTAGATGTTAAATGTATACCTACGTAATAAGAAAACTTTAATTGAAAAAATGAAAAATTAAAAGCTTTACTATAGTACTTTATGGCATTTAAAATGGTATGTGGGGCTATAGTTTTTTTTTTTTATGAGGAATTTCAGTAACGAAAGTTTTACTTTTTAAATGCTTCAAATAAAATTTATTTTTTTTCAAATATAAAAACTTTATTATTGCGGGATTAAATCAATAATTAAACCAAAAACCAATGGCAGTAAAGTTGTTATATTGTAGTTTGAAATGGGTGTGTTTAATACATTAAAATGATATTCTGTACGAAAACTTTTGTTGAATGATAGTTTTAAAAACTTAATTATTTCCATGTGCCCTTTTAAGTAGTGTTCTTTTTTATTTGGTTCTTCTTGATGAAGGAAAGCATTGCTATTTCAACAACTAGGCCCTGCAATTGATTGTGTATTTTAATACTTTTATGGAAATTGAAAAATTTTAAATATTACATTATAGAAAAAGGAAGATTATTAAAAAGCCTTTCTTTTTCTAGTGCAAGGATTAACCTTTTTAGTTACCACTTCCGAGAGCTGGTTATTTAGTAGCAAATGTAGCTGATTGATTAGAAATAACAAAAATTAGATCAATAAGAAAAGTATATACATCAATACCATTACTAGAAATGGAAAATTCAAATAAGTACTAGTTTGTACTTAAAAACAGACTAGTATCGCCCTGTGCTCGAAATTCGAGCTATTTTTGCTTTTAAGTTAACATATAAATTCGTTTTGTGTAAATTATATTAGACTATACATAATAAAAATTATGCCAACAGTCTTGTCAACAGTTCTTGCGCTTGAAATTTGCTTAAAAAAAATTTATAATTTTTCTTAATTATTAAAACGTTGTTAAGAACCGATTTTTGAGTTTTATTTCTATAGCTTAAGCCGCTTTAAAGAGAGGATAAATTAGTACAGTTAAATTAAATTAAAATTCTAAATACATATAAATATTATTCTAATAAATACATATTTCTAAACATATACATATATTTATTGAAGTCAAGAACCCAAAATTCGAGTTAATGCTGTCCTTCATATAGCAAACTGTTCTTTTTTCTAAACATTTTAGTACGATATGAACTATGTTGTACGTATTCTGTATCCTAATTAAAAAACTCTATGAATACATAATATGTACAACAAAATATAACATATCATAATTCATAAGTTTAGTAATTAGTATTATACTATATTGAAGCTGCCAGAAGTACAAATAATAGGCAAGTTGACCGAAGTCTTTTTTTAAATTTCAATCTTAAGATTTATAGCAAAAAAAAAAGTTTTTCAATAAATCAAAGAATAAATTTTTCCTACCCTTTTTTCATTTTTAAATTTAATAGCTACATAGGTAAATTTTTACTACAAATGTATGCCTATTTAAAGTTCTGAAAACATGCGAAAAATGATTCTGAATTGCTTAGTTTACTTTATACCTTTTTGTCTAGTTTATTTATTTTATATTTCCTTAGTTTTTTATTGACAAAAATATATTTCTATACATGGTCATGAGCCATGACTCATAAGTTTCTTAAAACAAATAAATATTATTGCTTTTATTCCTTTAAGAGGAGTAAACTCTTTTCTACTCTCAACTATTGCCAGCTACTTGAGCCCTTGTAAAAGAGTATATGACAGAGTAGATAAATAATTTCCGGCAGATGGCTTTAATTAAAATTCTCTTGAATAGGTTATGTTAAATCATATTTTTTATTTGATAACCAATAAGCACTTACCCCCTTCCATTTTAAAAAATATTCTTTATATTTATATCAGCAATAAACCTTAATTTTTTCACTTTATTAATATTTAAATACTAATAAATATAATTAACTTCTCAAATGACAGGTAGTTTTAAAATGTCAAATATATATATGATGATAATCTGACAATTATGTACTCCTGAAACAAAAATTAGCGTTCCATTTACAAACTACGCCTATATAATCTTCATGTACACTTTTTGATATATAAAATTCGTTCGTTTTGCCAAAGTAAATCTAAAAATAGTTTTTTTAATTATAAAAAAACATTATTCGGTGTTGAAAGTGTGAAATAAACTTTTCAATTATTAGAATGAAATCAAAACATACGACGTACAATTTTTATACGGCAGTACGTCAATACGTCTGTCTACATATCCATTATCGGTAAATCGATACGCGCGTACAATATTTAATTTATCAAAAATATTTATTTGAATGTTTTAATTTAGTACCTACAAAAAATATTTTTAATTTCATATTATAGGTATTTTGAATATAAGATGTTTTTTAATAAAAATTATTTTAAAAAAATATTATTTTCTAAAACATAATTTTAGAAATATAAGAAAAACCAATAATAATATTTTTATACATTTTGTCAATATTTGTAAATTTTAAAAATCCGAGATACAGTACATTGCGTTACGCGTATTTTCGCTGCTCTAATGTAAATTTATGAACCTATTTATTTCTCAATTTTTTGACAGAAATTATACGCTGCGCGCTTTTATTTAGGTTAGGACCTAAGGAACAAATAACTTTTTTTGAGAAAGATAATTTTTTTAGTTTTGCAAACATATTGTACTGTAGGTATTTTTAATTTATTTGAATATTTGTATGTTTTAAACTAAATTATTTAAAAAAAATGTTGTTTTGAAGTATTTTATTTTTAAAATTTAATCGCAGCAGCATAAGAAAAAACAATTACAATATGTATTTTTATACACTTTGTCAATTTTTAAATTTTAAAATTTAAAATTTAAAACGTCGGGTATGCTTTCATGTAAATTTTTTTACAATACTAATTATTTCAAAATTTTTTGACAGAAACTGAATGCCGTATATGCTGATTTTTTCTGATCCATAAGAAACAAATCATTTTTCTTAATAAATATTATTTTTTTTTTTAAGTTTCTGCATATTTCAGAATTCGGTTTTTAATTTTACAAAAAACTTAACAAAAAGCAACTATGTACAATTTACGATTTACAAAAAATTTTTTTTTAGTACCTACTGTATTATAATAAATTGCAAACAAAAACAAAATACAGTACTTTTCGGTTATAACATTATGGGACTGAAAATATTCGTCGTAATAAACAAATGTCGTTTTAAAAGAATGCTGTGAATTTTGAAAAATTAGTGTATGACTTGAACATTGTAGAATGTGCTGATTCTAGAATGGACACTTCGAACTCATTTTCTAACATTTTATTTGATGTCAGCCTCAAGCCTATGTATAGTGCTTTTTCTTCTATTGAAATTTTTGATGCGTTATTATGATTGTTTTTATATTCAAAACTAAATAAAAAACACTTAATTAATCGCCAAGCAACATTATTAGATATAATAAGTTTAAATAAAAGAAATATCAATGTAATAAAAAACTTACATTTTTAGGTAAAATTTAATTCTTTATCAAAAGTGTAAAGTTTATTATAATTAAAATTGAACCGAGTTCGTTATAAATGAAAACTACTGTGTAAACCAAATGTATTGCTTTCATTTCGAACATCTCTCATGTAAATTCATGTACCTATTTATTTGTAAATTTTTTGACAGAAATTATACGTCAACTTTTATTTCAGTTGAAGATTATTTTTTAGTTTTTTTTTGCGAACATATTATAGGTATTTTAAATTATTTGGAATGTATGTTTTTTTAAAAAAAAATATTATTTTAAAATATTTTATTTTGAAAACTTAATCGTAGCAACATCAGAAAAAACAATTACAATTATTTTTATACGCTTTGTCAAATTTTAAAATTTTAAATTCCGAAGTACAGTACATAACATACCTACTTATTTCAAAATTTTTTGACAGAAACTGCACGCCGTATGCATTTATTCTGGTTGATTCCTAAAGAACACATAATTTTTCCTAAGAAATGTAATTTTTTTGTTTCTGCAAACATATAGAAAAAAAAAAAAAATACAGTAAAGCTCGCTTATAACGACCATGAAGAGACAGAAAATATTCGTCGTGATAAACAAATGTCGTTTTAAAAGAATGCTGTGTGAAAAATTAGTATAAGAATTGAACATTGTAGATTGTGCTAATTCTAGAATGGGCACTTTGAATTCATTTGCTAGATTTTTATTTGATATGTCAGCCTCACCTCTATGTTTATAGATGTATATTTGTTTTTTCTTGTAATGAAATTTTTTTTGTATTTTTGATGCGTTATTATGATATTTTTTTAAATTCAAAAATATATATAAAAATACTAAAATAATCACCAAGCAACATTATTAGATATAATAAGTTTAAATAAAAAAAATATAAATGTAATAAACAACTTACATTTTTAGGTAAAATTTAATTCATTGGCAAAAAGTGTTACGTTTATTATAATTAAAATTGAACCGAGTTCGTTATAAATGAAAACTACTGTATAAACCAAATGTATTGCTTTCATTTCGAAGAAACTCATTTTTTTCGTTCACTTTTTAAGATAAAGAAAAAACAAAAACAAAAAAAAAATTTTAAAAAAATTTAAATCTCCTTGTTCATTGAAAATTGAACTAAATAAAAAAAAGAAAGACATAAGTCGGCGCATATAATCTTTTGATTTAGATTTAGCTGCGTTAAAACCGAAAATGAATTACATTTACACAGAAAGTCGGCGCATAATATTAGAGTCATGAGCCTCAACTTTTAAAAGCGTAACCGTTAAATTCAAATTTACGTTAAATTAAAGACGGATTTTCACCTGAAAAAACGAAATATTCTTAAAAAAAAATATGATTGTCCTATGAAAACAAAAAAAACCTTTCTTTTGATTGTTGTTTCATTAAAATTGGTCAAATAGTTTGTTCTAAAAAAGGATGTTTATATTTGTATGGGAAAAAATAAGCCGATTAAATATTATGATCTGTATATATTTCAAGTACCAGCACAATTACTTGTACAATTACCTCAAAATATATGCAATATACTTGAATACTTTGAAAGTAGTTGTCTTCCTTACACTTAAGTAATTCGTGGTACTTAATTGGTACTCTAACATACTAAAGTATCAAAAAATAAGTACAAAAGTAATTTATTTTAAATTTTAACTACTTTCTGGGAATTACCAGTAATTTTACTAGATTATTTTACTTATGCTTAAATTTTGTAAGTATCTGAATCTAAATAATACTGGTACTTGACAAAATATTGATTATCAGGTAATGGTATTTAGAACTGTACTTAACTACCTCTTACTCAGTATTATACCGGTCTGCTTTAAAAGTATTTCTACTTGTACTTAAAACAATATTAAGTAATTTAGTTCTGTAATTAAAACAATTCAATTTTAATTAAATGAGATTACTATATACTTGTCAGGAGTCACTTATTAAAAAGCAATCGAATTACATATTATTCAATTCCTACAAGTTTTACCCTCCAATATTTGTTAAACCATCAGTAGGTTAAAATAACACTTAATATCATTCTTAAAAAATATTTTGTTTTTTCCAGAAATTAAATTGTAACTAAATTCCATATGCAACACTTAAAATTCATCTTCATTCAAAAACTAATACTGTTATTTAAATATTCCCTTTCATTCAAATATTTGTTTTTGTACCTTAGTACATATTCAATTTCATGTAAATTATTAATAGATTTCAAGGGCTCTTGTCCTAAAACACTTTAGTTATTCAAAAAAAAAAAAAAAAAACTTCTTAAACGAAAATTAGAACAAAACAACAATGTCATAAAAAAAAAATCTGTTTTTCAAATCAAAAAATAAAAGACTAAAAAGACGGCAACACTAACATAATAAAAAATTATTAATTTGTATATAAACAATGTATACATACAAAAAATTATCTGAGTTCATACTAGACATAAACGAAGAATCTAACGGAAAGTATTAGACAATAAACACTTATCATATTCTCATTTTTAAGAAGTCGGGACTATAAAAAAAAGGGGAGTGAAAAACAACAACAATAACGAAAAAAAAAACTTTTATCACCTTTTAACGTACCACTTTTTATACCCGTATGACTATATAGTCCAAGGGTATAATAAATTTGCCATTACGTTTGTGACGCAGAGAAGGAGGGGGGCTAGATATAGACTCAAGTGTATGGATCGGATCAGAATCGAAAAATAAATCCGTCCGTCCGTCCGTCATCACGATAACTTAAAAAGTAAAGGAGCTAGGATTATGAAATTTTCACAAATTCGTTTTTATGCAAAAAACGGAATCGAGTTTTAAATTCAGCCATTTTGGTCCACGGGTTCGAGTACCTGCCATACAACTTCTAATTTTATATGAGCATTACTCTATACCTATGGAAGCTGCGTGTCTGAAATTTTGCCAAAAGTAGTTTAGTGTAATGGCCAAAGTTACTGCAAAATTAGGTTGGTCTACTGCAAAGGGTTGGAGTAACTGCCATACAACTCCTTCTTTTATATGAGCATTACTCTACACCTAATAAAGCTGAATGTTTGAAATTTTGCCAAAAGAAATTAACCGGATGATATAATGTATATGTTACGGTCATACGGGTATCCCAGAGTTGACACAGTCTACTCTACTACACTCTTTCTCTTTTTAGCTTGATTTTTATTTTTTTATTTTTATTAGTAAGTCTTATTAATTCTGAATAAGGTTTTTTTTCTCTTGTTTCTGTTCTTTTCTTTCATTTTCTTTTCATCTCTTTCATCAATCAACACTTGAGGTATTTAAAAAAATATGAGTGAAGAAAAATTTATCCTGGAAATAACATACATATGAATATACACTTGGAATTAACGAGTTATGAAAGTTAGCACGCCAGGAAAAGAAAGAGTTTCAAAAGAAAATTACAAACAAAAAGGATTTCTAATGTGTAAAAATAATAATATGAGTACAGTGAAGTTAAGATAAATGGAACTTAAATTAGTATTAATTAGGTATTGAAATACAATTTTTTCAAAACAAATAATTTTTTTTTATGCGGATTTGATATAACGCGATTTGAAAGCAGGATTCCGTTATCTTTTTACACGTTCGAGTTTGAAATAACGTGAATTATTAAACCTGATTAAATTCAATTTAAAAATACGATTTTTTTTAATAGCATTTCAGATAGGTAGGTAGGTACATGGATTCTAGTTCCGTAATAACTAATTTTATTGAATTATACAAAGAACTTAAAAAAAAAAAAAAAACAAAAGGAAAGAATAATAACTGATTTTGCTAAGAAGATCATACACCAACATGAGTATGAGTATAGAAATTAAAATTTATATTAATTTGTTTCATATCTTATTAATGAAATGTGCAATACACGTTAAAATCATAAATTTTTATTTTTAATGATTTCTGAGACTAGGAACTTCCCCTATTTTTGTATGCACTTCATATTTTTTTACGCGTTTTTTTTTGCGCGGATTTTTTTTTGGACGCATAATTCGCGTAAAAAGAGAGTTGGATGTAATTGACTTTTCTAGACTTTGACTTTTACTTAATACAGTATTATATTTATATTATTAGAGCTTTTATAACATACAATTGATATTAAATAGCTAGTGATGCCCTCTGCACTTAAGGTGCTATCAATTTGCTGAAATCTGATAAAAATTATAAAAATTTTTCATTATTTATTAAATTAATTAGGATGCGATTCTCGGATGTCCGTATAGTTTGAGCTTGGGATTTCTGGATATTTGTGAGTTTTCATATTATCCTGCACTCATCTGCTGGTTAATATAATACTGCAAATGAAGCACAAATTATTGGAATATTCATGCTAGACCGTTTATTGTGTTGCGCTATGGTTTTCATTCTCATCGCTTTGATCTTATTGATATTAAATTCAATTTCAACATTGCTTACACGATTTTTTAGTTTTAATTTGCTCTGCATATCCCTGAACTTTTTCGAGGGTGTGCCTAGATCATCTTTTTAGTCTCGGTTTTCAGACTGTTAAGTCCTTAATTCGTTATTATTATTGTCCAATATTTTATTAATCAAGTTAAATTATCGAATTCGGCACTTGTTCTGGAAATACTTATCTCAAAGGTTAAAATATTATAGAATTAGCATCAGTATTTCAATTAAGTAAAAATATACATACAACAAAATTTACTTAAAAAATTACAAAATACAATTAAACTACAAATAAAGTTTTTATATTTTTTGACTCTACTGTATACTGTACTTACAAAAGAATGAGAATAATAACAAAATAAAATAAAGCTATTCATAAAACATAATACGGTTATTCAATGGTGAAAGGTAGTTATTATCCTGCTACATCAGAACAAAAGAAAACACTTTAAAAAAACAAAAAGAATATAAAAATGTTTCCATTTTTCTTTTGATTTTTTCTTTTTTTTTCATAAATAGAAAATTTTCCCACAAGTATAGAGGAAGAAGAAATTTTTATATCAGGATTATGAATAGTATCTATACAGTACACTTAAATTTTATTGGATACATATAATAAACTTAACAAAAGAATTTCCTATTGAATAAATCAATAAAGTATTGAATAATAACAATAATAATAAAATAAAAAGGAAGTTTTTAAGAAATATGAGCCCATATATATATTATTAACTTCCTTTATAATCCTGTACTTATTAAAATTGTATTACTAAAAATGGAGTGTATGTGGTGCGTGTCTTATGTTATAATATGGATTATGAAATTTTTAATGAAATTAATAATTAATATTATTTTAAAGAAATTATGTATGTATTTAAGTAAATCATGATATTGTGCTTTTAAAATAAAAAGTTATGCAAGGTTCTGAAAGTCCTTAAACCAAAGAAAAATCTCATTGTTTTATAACCATTTATAGTTAACACAGGATTTTTGGGAATTAAAATATTTTTTGTATTTCTAGGGTATACATGTCTATATTGTACTTCTGAATGAAGAAGTACGAAAGGTTATTTCAAAGTCTAATTTCTGTTTAGATGCCCTGTGCTACTACTGGAAGTAGTTTATACATACATTAAATTTTTTGAAATTTTTTGCTTAAAATTTAATTTTAATATTATAAAATAAGAATCCTCAGTGTGAAGAACCCTTTAAAGTGAACCTTAATTAACCTTGAAATACTAGGAAATTTATTTGGAAGTATTTAAAGTTTTTTTTTTTTAATTTAAAAATTCCATCGAGGCTTGAATAACATTGAACTTTAACTGAATGAAATATTAAAAAAAAAAGTTAAAGGTGTTTAAAAACCGTTTTTATTAAATTCACAGGTTAAAAACCTTATAAAAATCTCTTTGTTTAATCAATTATTTTACATATGAAAAAATTCTGCCATATAAAATCAAGTCGAAATGCAAAAAAAAATTATGATCCTTCCAGAAAATTATAAAAACAGGATTTATGGAAAACCCTTCGAAAAATGTTTAAACTTGTTTAAAAATTATTTAAAAAATATTTTTAGCTAAACACGAAATTTAAATATACAAATTTAAGTCTTTTAATTGTAATTAGGAAATAAGGAAATGTTAATAATTGAATTGTTTATCGTTTATGAGATTACAGGTATTGTATTATCTTCCTAAGGTTCCCTATTGTGCATATTTGGAATATGATTAGTAAACTAAAAGGACCGGATGTGCTGACAGAGTTGTTATGAAAATTATTAAAACTGTATAAAAAACATAAATCTGCTTTAAATTTAAAATAGATTTAGTAATTTGAAGATAGAAAAATTTTAAAATAATATTGGAGTGCCCAATGTCTTCAGTAATCTTCAGAATTGCTTAGAGAATGTAGATTCATATAGTTAAGTTTTTTAAATCATATCAATTCGAAACAGCTTAAAACTAAATTTTTTAGTCAGCCTAAAATTCGGAATTTTACATTTAAATTCTATTTTAATATTTTTGTTCAACGCTTTTACATTTTCCAGAACAATGTTATCATGTGAACCTAAAATTACACCACAAATATTAAACTAACAACTTTTATTTGAAAAATAAAATATCTGCCATCAAGATCATGAACTAATTCAAGAATCTGATCCCAATTTTCTACTCTTCTACACTTAAAACTGATAATTAAAATGATAATTCAAATTATAACGGTACTTCCTCACGAAAAAAACTTTCAATTAATATTCTATGATCTTTTGGGTTTTAAAAATAGTCCTGGGCTACTCTAGATTAAAAAGGAAGAAGGAAAAATTGCATAGGTTTTAAAACAAATGGATAACAACTAAATTATTAATTAAAATTTAAATATATCAAGACAAGAGGAAATACCGTTACAATTTTAATCATCACTTTTCATATTAAAGAATATAAGAAATGAAATTGAAATTTCCCTTTGATATATTGACGTCATTCTCAAACAAATTTAAGTAATATTTGCAAAGCATAGAAAAACAAAGTCTACAATTAACACTGTAATAATTTATAATAAAATGAATGACAGACGCCTTTCTAAACTTTTCAAATAATACATAATATTTATTTTGTAACAAAATAAATGGTTTTTCACCTTTAATGAAAGAAAAACAAACTTGAAACTAATAAACTACAATAATTTACACATGGTTAAATTTAAATATTGTGTTATATTACATGAAAAGAAGTTTCCAACATATGTCCAAAAAAAAAGAAAAACAAAAAAATAAAACATGGTAAATAAAATTTAGAATAAGAAAGAGAAAGAGAATAAACAAGAATCAAAAGTTATACGAGTCACATAATATATAGAAACTTTATAGCCAATTAAGAGTTTTTGTTTTCCTTTGCTCGTATGTATATTAAATTATATAAAAAAAAAACCTTATATACATATGACTACATTAATTACATACATGTATATGTAATATGTAAATACTATATACTATATATGCAGATTAATTTGTATAATTCTACAGAAAAAATATGGATTGGGTAAAATGTATTAAGTTTCGAAGACAAAATCTTATATGACATTGCCACTAAAGTCAAAATCCCCAAAACCAAAATAGCCAATACGACAATTCCCAAAGTCTATATCCCCAAAGTCAAACTCGCCAAAGTCAAAATCTCCAAAGTCAAAATCCCCAAAGTCAAAATCGCCAAATCCTTAAAGATGTAAAATTCAAAAACAAATATTTTAAACATGATTTTGTTCATTTCGTCTTAGTGGAGATTTCGGTTTCAGGGATTTTGTCTTAGTAGGGAACTTGGCTCTAGGGATTTGATTTAGTAGGGATTTTGGTTTTAAGAATTTGTCCTCGGTGAGAGTTCTAACTTTGGGGACTTCGTCTTAGTAGGGATTTTAGCTTTGGAGATTAGGTTTTGGTGAGAAGTTTGACTTCCTGGATATCGTCTTAGTGGGCATTATAACTTCGGGAATTTCGTCCAGATCCAAAAAAAAAAAAATTACCCTGTCAGGTAATTTAAAGTACAATAATGAGCTATGCGAAGCGGAAACAAATTTTCATCAGTATTTATACTTACCATATAGGTATACAAAAAAAAATACAATAACGGTGAATATAACGGTTATTTTCGTTTTATAAAATTTCTTCTACTATTAAAAAACAAAAACCTTGTACACTTTCTTCCTTTTTGTTCTGTAGTACTTTGCATATTGAACAAATAACAAATTCAAAAAAAAAACGAGGAAGAGTGTAGTAGAGTAGACTGTGTCAACTCTGGGATACCCGTATGACCGTAACATATACATTATATCATCCGGTTAATTACTTTTGTCAAAATTTCAAACATACAGCTTTATTAAGTGTAGTGGAATACTCATATAAAAGAAGGAGTTGTATGGCAGCTACTCGAACCCTCTGCAATAGACCAACCACATTTTGCTGTAACTTTGGCCATTACACTAAACTATTTTTAGCAAAATTTCAGACACCCAGCTTCATTAGATGGAGAGTAATGCCCCCCCCCCCCTCCTTCTCTGCCTCACAAACGTAATGGCAAATTTATTATACCCTTGGACTATATAGTCATACGGGTAAAAAAAACAGAGAAATGCTCCGTTGTTAACGATATATTTCCGTTATAGCTAACACTGTATAACGGAAAAATTTTTATGTCCATTTATTTTATGATTATTATTTCATTACAGGGTTTTTTCAGTTTTTTGTTTTTGTGTTTTACTTGTTTGGTTAAATGAATATTTTAAAGAGTTTTAAGATGTAAATTTCTTTTATAAGTTTACAGAAATAAGAAATTTAATGTCTGAAAAAGAAAAATTATGAATTAATTTACAATTTTTTTTTGTAGTCAATTCATTTGCAACATTTAAATGTTAAGTTTTGCTGATTGTATAAAAATTAAATAAAAAATTGCATTAAGTACAATTTTAATTTTATTTTTATAATGTATACTTGTAAATATAATAGTGTACAATTATCCTGTCTCGGTTTAAAAATATAATAATAAAATATAAAAGTGTCTAAAATGATTATGATAGTCTGTAGAAGTAAAGGGAGCAATGCTTCCCAAATGGTATTTTAATTGCATACTTTTAGGCAATTTTTTTGATTTTATTTTTGCGACTATGATTTTATCATAAAATATCGGTGCCAAAATCTAATAACTATAAGATTTATTTCTTGTATTATGAAAAACTTAAATTAAGTTTTAATTATCATTTAGCATAAGATTCTATAAGATCATTTAGTATAAGAATTTAATGCAAGCTTTAAAAATTTGTGTAATTAAATTAATCAAAATAGGCACATTTTACAAATAATATTTTTTGAAAGTTCCACTGCGTCTGTTTATACGTTTTAAACTTAAATTTGATCAGTTTTAGACTCAAATTTTTAACAGCCTCTGATCAGTTACGAAATTTTAAAAGCTAGTACTTATGTACATAGAATTAACTTTTTGAAACTTCTTCGTTCGCCCTTTTCTTATCCTTTCATAATTTTTAAAATCACAGGAAGATTGGCTGATGTTCTGCAAATTACTTGTTTCAACTTTTTTCAGTCACCATAACGAAATAATCATTATACGTCACTGATTCTTAATATTATAACAAAATATTTTAATTTATTTTTACGGTTGAGAATAACTATTAAAAAATTTTATATTTTTTTAAAAGTCAAGAATGCAAATTTAAATTAAAATTTTCTAATCTAAATGAAAATGACACCTACATAAGTATTTAAGATTTATAATAATATAATAATATCCACCTTGTTAAATTTTCTAAATGATAATGCCATTTTTAAATGGGTATTTTTTTTTTTTTTATAATTTTTAATGAAAACTACAGACTCAATAAGGCAATTTATTATATTTAAATTTTTCAATTAAGTTTTAAGTATAAAAGGTTTCAAAACCTCTCTCTTTTATTATGGAAGGCTTTTTATAACAAGGAAATTGTTAATAACTATTATTTTAACTATGAAACTATGTACAGATGATTATCAAGAAGCCACGGATTTGAAAACTTATTATATTAGCATCTTGAAGCTAAGATTCACTTTTTCAAAATTTAAGCGATGTTGGAGGTAATCAAAATTAATGAAAATCATTTAAATTGGGCTCCAATACTAAAAATTAGATGTTATATTATGAAAGATTTCATAAATTTTATTACCAATACTTTTACTTATGTTTTAGTGTATCACTGACGAGAATATGAGATACACCTACATCAGAGGACATGGTGTATATGACAACAAATAATTGAGTGGTATCTTGCAGTAATGATTGTTTTTGGCTTCATCAGTAACGCGCGGATGTCCACTTGAAAGTAGTTACACAAAGTAAAAGTTGTTTTACATAATTAACTACTTATTACTTCATTTGAGACCTTTATATTTCAAGTACCAGTACAATTACCAGTACCATTACCTTATGTTCATTAGTTTGCTAAGTAGATTAGACTTTGTGAATAAAAATATTTACAAAATACTTGAATACTTGGAAAATAAGCGATTTCTTGATAATTCTTGGTAAGTACTTAATTACTCGAAAATACTTAAATATCAAAAATTAGAATTGCATTAATTATATGGTGTTCATTACTTCAATACTTAGAAAATAATTGAATTCTTGATATTTCTTAGTACTTAATTACGCAAAAACACCTAAGTATCAAAAACAAATTACAAAAGTAACTTAACTCAAAATTTAATTACTTTGTGGGAATTACAAGTATTTTTACTTGATTCTTTTACTTATATTTACTCAAATTTTATAATTGCCGAAATGTAAGTAATACTAGTATTTGACAAAGTAATTAATATTATGTAATGGTACTTACAACTGTACTTAAGTACCATTTTACTCACGTCTGACTCAGTCGATTAATTTTTTGAAAACTTGATAAATTACTAAATAAAAAATTATTATTGATTTTTATAAATCAATTAGGTAATAATTTACAACTTAAAATATTTATTAAAGTTTATAATTCAATTTTTAATAGCACATACTTTATTTTGCTATATATGTGTACTATTATTGAAATATCTAAGCAAAACTAAAACTTATACGTAGGATTTTTGAAAACTTTTCATTACAATGACAATTTTTCATTCATATATACGTAAATAATAATAAGTACAATTACATACATATAAGTAAAAATTTATTGGAATTTTTGTTTAAAGTTTTCCCCAAAACTTTTTTCAAGAGTCTAGTGTAATTTTCGTATATTCAAAAAAAAAAAAATTAAAGAATTTCTTAGAATTCTTACAACTTTTACCCCTGGAGAGTAAAAAAAAAATTGATTTTTATATTTAAGTAACGAAAAATTTGTATCAAAGTTTTACTTATACTTCAAAGTTTTTTTAAGTTTTTTATAAAAAAAAAAATTATAGAAATAGCTAATAAGTTTATAATTTTATATAAGTTTACAAGTAATACAAGTTATTTTATTTTTTTTTTTTAGTTTAAAAGTTATGTAGGAAAATGTCTAGCAAATGAAACTTAAAAAATCAAATCAAATCAAATATTCGATACAAAAGAATGAAGAATTCAATGAAAAGGAATTTTGTTTAATAAAATTGAATGATTGACCTAGGTTGTTAGATACTTTTTTTTTATTTTAGATAAGTTTTTTTTAAGAAGATTATTTTTTTTTTATAGTTTTAGTAAAAAATTTTTGTATTACTTTAGGTCAGAATTTGTTTTTTAAGTAGGCGAATCAATACAATAAAGTAATGAATACAATAAAGTAATCAATCAATTTGTAATCAGAATTTTGGCTAAATTGATTTTCAATCTATGGAATTTTTTAATATTAAAAATAATAATAATATGATAATTTGATACATATACAATAAAATCAAGTTCAAGTTGAAACTAAAGATTCAATTTTTAAGAAACCGAAAATTTCCACGAAATTTCACCGTAATTTTAGGCGATTACAGTACTGAAAAAAATAATAAACAAATATAAATTTTATTGTGCTAAATCAAAAGTAGATTTTATTAGAAATGGTGTTTAGTTAATATTTAATGTAAGGTGACATGAAATGTATTCAGTCTTTGTTGTAGAAGTACGACTGTATTGTGAGTAAAAAGTAATCATTTGAATGTATTTTTAAGGACTTGATAAGTTTTTCAAATTGTTTGTTACGATTTAAAGTTTTAAAGTATTGCAAAGTATATCGTATATTTTTTGGGGTCAGAATTGAATTCTAAGGTAGTTTAGCATTTTATTAGTGAGCTTCTGTATCTGTTTACCTACTCAAAAAAATTGGTCTATGGCTTTCCATTCCCAAAAACTTCCAATTACATTTCTTAATAAACTGCACATATTGCAATCATGTATGGTTCAATTCCATCAGATATGAGTAATTTTCTTATATGACCATAGCTCCCAGTTGCTTCAGATTTTAATTAAATTGTTGAACGGAAATTTTGTCGACAGAGTTCAATTTTAAGCCAGTTACCTAAGAAGTTTTATGAGTTTAGTGCTGCATATTTCTTATATGTACAGATGTACAGTTCCTATTCTCATAATTTCTACTTATAATTAAGCTGTGCATCCAAAAGTTTGTATGATGGCTATAATCAGGTTTTCATAGAATAAACTTCAATAAAATGTAAATGAACTAGCACCATGAATTTGTGTGGCTGTCGTATAATACTAAAATTTGGGTTTTATCATAAAATCTCCAAAACAAAAATCACCAAAACAAAATCCCAAAAATAAAAATTTCCGATTTTCCAAGTAACAATATCAATTCGTCTCTTAATGATTTTAGCTTAGACATCTTTTTAGAAAATATTTCCAAAAACTGGTTTCGAAAAAAATGATTTTTGAGTTTCAGGAATTATGATTTAGTCTTTGGGAATTTGCTTTCCCGGGATTTAGTCTGGAAATTTATCTCATTAAGTGTGATTATACAATTATACTATTATATGAATTCGTGTGTGTATCTTAATAGTATTGACCCAATCATCTCTGTTATTTCCCTCATCATTTTTATAATTTGATTTACACAGAATGTTATCAATAACCTTTATAGGTCATAATGGATCATCAAACATCATTAAATTTGTAATATTATACCATTTAAATGCCATTTGAATTTGATTTACGCGGAAAAATTTAATAATTAATTCAATATTCAAAATATTTTCTTATTAATTTGCTATAATAACTGTAAAAATTTTTGTATTTTAATTATACAATTACAGTTAAATACCGTTTTTTTTTTCTTGGTAAATTTACCAAAAAAACGAGAAAGATTATAGTTATCCTTGTCAACTTTAAGTAAATCGATGTACCTAAGTGTGTCTGTCCGTCCGTCCGTGTGTCAGGATGATAACTCAAAAACTAAAAGGGCTAAAGTATTGAAATTCACATAAAGTAATTTTTAGACAATTTCTACGTTTCCTATTGTTTATGGTTAAAATCGGACCAAAGCTTCGGGAGCTGTTATACAACTTTGCAACTTCTTTGTACCAATATGAATTTCTTCAAAACTAATTATACTACGAAGATGAAAATTAAGCACGGTTAGTTATTAATGAATCGAGTACTTATATGAAGTTTCAAAATGTTACGGCCCCATTTTCGGCCAGCTGCCATACAAATTTTTCAATTCAATAACTGTGAATCTAATGAAGCTACTAGGTTAAAATTAAAATTGGGCAGGTAAAGTAATAGGGCAAGTTATTTGGCAAAGTTGAAAATCACCCAGACCAACTTTTAGGGTGCGCCAATTTTTTTTTTATGGTGTGTTTTTTTTTTTTTTAAGCTGGTATTGAGTAAAATTTTTTTTGTAAAATATATGAAATAGAGTAAGGAAAATAAATAACAGTTTATTTTATTTTATACAACATAGTGGGTATGCACAGGTATCTAAAAGTTGAAAAGGGCACCTTTAATCTTCTTCGTTCTATGGAGTTTTTATTTAGTTATAAGTTTTTAAGATATTCATATCAGTTCAAAAAATTTGTATGACAGCTCCGATTTTACCCAAAACCAATAGGGAACCCAAAAATTCTTTAAAAATTATTTTGTGTACATTTCGATAATCTAGCTCCTTTAGTTTTTCAGTTATCGTGCTGATAGCCGAAGGGACGGACGAACACACTCTTCGGAATTTATTTACTCTTCAATTCGGATCCGATCCATACCTTTCAGTCTATTTCAGTGTACCCCTTGCTTCTTTGCCTCATAAACGTAATGTCAAATTTATTATACCCCTTTGGCATTACAACGGTTAATTAAAACAATAATAATAATTGTATATAAATTAATCAAAAAATCCAAATAAACAAATTTCCACAAATTTTAACATAATCAAATTTATTTAATTATTTTCATTTTAAATTCAATAAAATTTTTTTTTGATTTAAAAATAAAATTTTAAATTAACAAATTTCATATTTTAAAATATTCATTTTGGTTTTTGTTTTAAATCAAGCCCCGCCCCCACTTAAAAATTATTATGTAAATTTTTTTTTGTTACAAAATAATAAAAAAAATCAGTGTTAAACGATAGAAAATGGATGGGGTATGAATCATTTTATCTACATAATAATTAGTTAAGAAAATTTTTCACATAAATATTCATAAGGGCTCAATTAGAAGGAAAAAGTTTTATTTTATTTTTATAAAATTTTCTATTTATTTTGTATTAAAATTTTTTTTTTGTAAACAAAAATTTTTTTTTATTAAACAATTTAACGATCAAATTTTTTAACTTAGCGTTTAAAAATAAAATGGAGTATTTGAAGGAATATTTTAGATTTATTTTAATTTTAAAATTAAAAATAAAATTGTTGATTATTCAGCGGAAAAGAACAAAAAATCACAAGATTTTAATTTCATTACATTTTTTTTTATAGACCTACCGATTAATGCAATTAATCAATTTGTTTTCGACAATTAATTTTTTCGAAATTTATTCTGAAATTTGAAATTTTTGTAATTATTATTTATTTTAGTAAAAATGTAATTAAAGATATTTTAACTTAATTTCGATGTGGTAAATAGATTAATAACAGTTTTGAAATTTGTAGCGGAAATGGGAGTTAAAGTTTTCTTAACGTCATTGTATAATATATTCAATTTATTATACAGGAATAAAGAATTTCATTGCATAGTAGTTGGTCACTTACACTTTAGTACTTTGGCATTGTAGATGTGGGCGAAGGACAAGTCACTATTCAGTTTGAAATAATACAATGTGTATGTACGACTTTAGAGATTGTGTCATTGATTAAAAAATAAAAAATTCTGGCATTTTAAATTTTTTCAAGGCTTTAGTCCAGCATTTTTGCCATTCAATTTTTTTTTTGGAAGGATATGATGGCTAAGCTTCTGCAAAGGGATGACACGTTATTAACTTGACATTATCACATAACGGTACTTTATATATCCGAGTTTCCGAATATATTCGAATTTGATGGGAAAAATATAACAATTTAAATAAAATAGTGCCAAGATGTTAAGAAAATTTTGTAATGTACATTTCGATCACTAGATAACGGCTTTCAAAACTATTGGCATGTATGTCAGGTCACTTGGAGGTATATATTATCGCAATGTGATGACGTTATTTAAATCTATGATTACACTTTAGCAAAAGCTTATTTTACTTATACATATTACTTTTAATTCTAACAAGTTTATAGGTTTAAATATAGGCATACTAGGGCAGAAGTACATGGAATTTCTGGAATGATAAGTTTATATATATACATTGCAATTCTCAAATTTAGATTAACTTTAAATACCAACAATAGAACAATCATACCGTAATTTAAAGTATTAAGTCTTTCGGAATCTGAGTTTTACATTTCTTTTTCAAAAATTCAGAAGCTAATAGAAGAAAGTCGTTGTTGAAAATATATATCTTAAATTCTTGAAGTTGTAGACAAATATTTAGATAGTCACCCACCAATGAGACTAAATAAAGTTTTTATTAATTTAATTTTTTTTACTTCATTTCAGTGGAACTTCCACTTCAGATAAAGTTACACTTTCTTTTAAGGTTCACTAAATGACCCCTGCAAATTATGTTATCACTTATTAGAACTTTCTATCTAAAATAAGCTCCTATACTTATCAAATAACTTTTATTTTAGAAAGTTCAAGTTCAATATAAAAAAAAAACAGTTATTTGATAAGTAAAGACATTGTTATAAAGTTCAATATTGTATTTTTGTAAAGGTTTTCTTTTTATTCCAAAGCTTTTGACCCACCACCCTCAAAAGAAAATTAATTTTCCAAAATAGTGTTGCTTTATAAAAGAAAAACGTCCAGAAATAAGTACTGTTATATAACGCTTCAGAAAATATAATATTAGCAAATTTTATTCAAGTCACGTTGCAATTAATTGTAATCTGAGTATCGGTTTAATACTATTAAAATTCAAATAATATGTTGCCCAGAGTCCAATTTCTATTTTTTTGCTCTCCTTCTTTAAGGGTGTGTTATATAATAAATTTCCCATTTTCTTTTACCATTCTGCTATTGTATAAAATACAGATGTAATACTATATATATATATATATATATATATATAAGTTTGTAAGGAATATTATCTGATGTATGTATACATGACGTATATTTTATCAAATATATGTCAGAAAGGGCAATAAAATTTCTTTTACACTTGGCATTGATTATCTCAAACAACTTGTAGGTTGTATTAAAGTTCAAATTCGTATTATAGTAACCTTTTAATATGAGTATTATATTAAAATATTAAATAATAATAATATGTAATATTAATATGAAATATATATATATATATATATAATTTTTTGGAAAATCTGTCAAAATGTCTCATAAATAGACATAGAATATCCAAAATTGAAATTATATTTCTTTAGAAATTAATATTCTGTATAAAGAATATAATATTTAATTTATATTTTTTTTTTGAATTATAAAGGTTCTGTAGGTTGAAAAACTCACATGTAATATATTATTTTTATGGATTATATAATAAATTAGTAAAATATTATAATTACAAAATTT
This sequence comes from Dolichopus griseipennis, assembly GCA_963082915.1. Classification (NCBI taxonomy): domain Eukaryota; kingdom Metazoa; phylum Arthropoda; class Insecta; order Diptera; family Dolichopodidae; genus Dolichopus; species Dolichopus griseipennis. Next base: position 14,868,859 of record OY720442.1, read on the forward strand.
TGTATTATCGTAATTCAAATAATTTAATATCGTTTAATATATTTACGAAATTTATAAAAATACCATTTGTATGTAATTTTAAATGAGTTATTATACTTTGAGGGCCAACGTTAGGCTTCGAAAGTAACTCATTTGAACTGTACGGAATTCCTTTAAATAGTGTGAGACTTTAACACACGAAGACACTGCTCTTTTAAAGTCAAAATATGTCACAAAAATGCATAATTTGATTATGAGGACAAGGATGCCCTTATTGTAGAACGAATGTTGTACTTTTAAAAATGCAGTTTTATATTGAGCTAATTCACCTAACCATCCATTCTTCAATCTTATAAGTTAAAAGTCTTATAAGTTAAGTAAAAAGAATTGAGTATTGGAATTTTTTAGGATTATAGGATTATGAAAAATGGTGAAAATTGGGTAAATAATTTAGTAGAGAGGTGTTAATGTTCCTCTTAAATTTGCTAACTGATATGAAAATTTTGGGTGTTGCCTCCACTTTTAAATTATTCATTTAGAAAAGATGTTAATTCCCTCTAGTTATCTATAAAACAAGCTTAGTGGCTTATTGTAGAATAATGACCAAATGAAGTGAGCGTTGTCAATATATCTTCATTGAATAATTTTAGAGCATGTAAACTCCTGAAGTCTTTAAAGTTGCAATTGTTATTTGCCCCGAGAATTTGATAACCAAATAAATAGCATGGATTTAAACTAAAGTTTAAGACAATATTTAATGTTCTTTAGGTCACTATGATTCACTGTTCGTGCAAATATCTATTTGGTAAATGTAAAATTTTAACAGTTCAGTAGCTACAACTTAAAATACACCTTAACAGATAATATAATTCCTAAATTAGTTTATTTGATAAGTATTCATAACTGAACTTGTCTAATTAGCATCTAACTATTGTTTGACAGAGTATAAGGTTACCAATTGAACAGAATTTATTCAATTGAAATTTATCTAACTGAAGTAATACAAATGGTCTTCATACTTGAGAAATTAAACTTAATTCCATTAATTGTTTAATTATCTCACAAAAATACTATTAATTTAAATTTTTATTCCATGTTTGTTAATAATCCCTATAATAAATTATATTACAAAATTTTTAGAAAGGTAGATACTCTAAAAAATTCTTAAAAGATCTTTAATTATAATCTTAAACTATAATTTAACATCATCAACTTTAATCGTCTTAACTATCTTAAAAAATAAAATTAAAGAAAATTTGTAAAAAGACAGAATTACAAATGAATTTCTAAAATAATAAAAAATAATTAAAGATCTTGTCAAAAAATTAAATTAATTATAATATTTTACTATATTTTATATCTTTAGTTTTTTTTTTTTTTATTTTATTTCTAAGAACGTTTTTTGTTTTTTTTTTTTTTTTTTTAATTAAAAAAACATTTTCATAAATTGTTTTTAAATAACCTTTCTTAAGAATGGAAATTTATGTATATATATATATTAAACTTTTTAATTAAATTGAATATAATGTTATTTTTCATTTTGTATTTTTATATTTTATTTTATATTATATATTATTTTCCAAATGACAAGTAGAGCTTTGCATAACATTAATTTTTATTATATATTATTCTTTCACAAAAAAAAAAGAAGACCCAAACGATTCACAAAACAGTTGACAAAACTATTAAATAAAATAGAAAAGTGCAATGCAACATTTATTTAATCCCCAATTTTGTTTTTCATTTTCATTTTTTTTTTTTTACCCCATCAATGACGTACACATTTTTATATTTAATTTAATACAACTGCATCTTTAAATTGTTCAAAAAAACAAGATACAAAAAAAAGATACTTTTGATAAGAATTGAAAGATATATCTAATATCTATAGATACTATTTATAGATACAATTTAAAAGAATACTACTGCATATAAATTTATAAATTTATTTTAACAAGATTTCTAAGACTTTTTTTTTTATTATTATGTTTTTTTTCTTATTTATTTTTTTTTTTTTTTTTTTAAGAAAAAAACAAAAACACAAACCGATTATCATGTCCTTCAAATAACCTTTAACAAAATTTTTTTTAAAAAATAAAAAATAAAAATAATATAAAAAAAATTTCATACTATAAAGTATCATAAAAAAAAGGGAAATAACCTGTTGCACTATATTGCAATATAATAAGATACAATACAACTTGAAATATTATATATATATACAATACATATATACATATTCAACTAACGGTATAAAATAAAATAACAAAAAAAAAAAAAAAAAAATGAAACAAACAATTATAATATGTATGTATAGATATATACTTATTATTATAAAAATGTAATGTACTTTATATATAACAATCTTACAAAAGTACCGATACTTCATATAAATCTATAGATACATATAGTTACATATACATATTGCATATTATTTTGAAATCGACCCTTACACTTAACTATATTTTGTATATTCTATAATTTCTATTTGTTATTTTTTTTTTTTTACTGTTATAGTAAAAAATTTACAAATATTTTACAATGCATATAATATTGCATGTTATTCACATTTATGTATAATATAAATGTACGTATATACATGCATTTACAAAATATATTATATAAATGTATCTAAAGATACTATGAGTATTTAAAAAGTGTCATATTCCCTTAAAAAAAATACAAAAAAAAAAAAAGAACAAAATAAAAAAAAAACAGAAAACTAAAGAAATAAATAAATATGAAAAATGCACTCTAATTGTTGTAACATGAATGATTCTCTTATATTTTGTATGTCCAATTTATTTTCAATGAAATATTTTTAATATTCTTGTTTTTATTATTTTTTATTATTTTTATTGTTTTTATTGTTATTTTTTTTTTTTGGTTTTGTGTTTTTCCCTTTAAAAAGTGGAAAAATTTTAACATTTTGTGACAAAACAAACTTGGAAAAATTTGTATCTTAAAGATATGTGTCCTTTTTAAAGGAATTTTTTTTTTAATTTTTGTGTTTTCTCAAAATTTTGTTTTTCAAAAGTTCAATACACCCTTGAATTTGTTCAGCAGTTATAATAATAATATTTACTTGCTTTTTTCTACAGAAAAAAAAAAAAAATTTATTATTATTATTTTACAAAATGGTTATATATATTTTCTTTATTCTTATTTAGTATATAAGACGTATATATATACTTCTATCTTTTATACAGTATTATATATGAAATATTTTATGTGAATAAATATAAAGTATATACAATTCTATTCGTACTTAAGTAACCATATCCTTTATAACATCAATGAATATATAAAATTATTATTATTATTATTATTATTAATATATTTGTCAAAGATGAGGTGTAACAAACGCATTCAATTAAATGTGTTTTGTTGGATGTGTTCAATTATTAAAAAATAATTATTTTAGCATACTTTTAGGCTAACACTTCCTAAACGATGATACAATAAGATTTTACGATTTTAAAAACAAAATTACGATAAAAACATTTATTAAATACAGATTGCATACTTTTTGGCGAAACATTTTCATAATTGTGAAATTTTTTTAAATTTATTGCATATATCGTAGTATTAACTGTTATACAAATTTAATTTTAGAAAAATTTGAAGAATACTTCCATTTCAAATTTCAAATTTATTGTTTAAAATCATTTTTACTTTATTACATCATTAAAAAAAGTTAAATATAAAAAGACTTCAGTGTGAAGAGTCGGTCACAAAATATTGAATAAGATCATCTTTAGTTGTTTCAAGCATCAATAACACAAGAAGTTTCTTTGGTTCAGCATTATGATAAATAAACTAATATACTAAAATTTATTTAACTAATATATTATCTAACAATTATTATTATTATTATTATTATTATTATTATTATTATTATTATTAATATATTTGTCTAGAATGAGGTGTAACAAACGCATTCAATTAAATGTGTTTTGTTGGATGTGTTCAATTATTAAAAAATAAAATATTAATGTTTTGTTGAATGTGTTTTATTTTAGAAAATAAAATATCATAAATTATCATAAGCAGGCCTAAAAATATTTTTTTAATTTTTAATAAAAAAAAATAAACAAAAAAAAATTTTTTTTAGTTTAAAAAAATTTCAAATCTTTTAACAAACAATTTTGTCAAATTTAAATTTAAAAATTTAAAATTTAAACAAGTACGTAATTGAATAAAAAAAAAAATAATTGAAATTAAAAAAAAAAATTCACCAAGAAGGGACTTGAACTAACGACCCCGAAATTTTATCAAATTTAAATCATACAAAAGGTAGACTACATAACTTATTATTCATCTTCAAATCTTTAAGAAACAACAAGAAGTTATATAAGTCATTTTTTTTTGTGTATCAATTACTAGAATCGAAATATAATCTACGTATTACAAAATGTAACAGTTTCGACTTTATTTAAGAAAATAGTATTGATATACAATATTTGTACATGTATATAATGAAATTAAAAATAATTCTTATTAGAAAAAGTTTTTCTTTCAATTGACATTCCGTCATTCTGTGACGGGCCAACAGCTAGTATAAATATATTGATATATACATACATGTATATATATATATAAGTACTAGGTGCTTGTATCATATATTTTGTAGATACAAAATACTTTTGAGAAGTAATAAAAAAATAAAAATCGAAATTCAAAAATCATAAGATTATTTACTGAAAAAAATTTTATTTTTTACCATTCTTATAAGTGTATATATAATGTAATAATATCTTATAAAAGTAGGTATGTATATATGTATATTATATACTTAAAAAAAATTTTTTTATAATCAATTTCTTATCACCAACCATTGTACAACAATTCAAAAGTTGACTATTATTTTCTTAGGAAAGTTATCAGTTAAAAAAAAAAGTATGATGGAAAATGTTATTATTCTCTTAATGTTGGTTTTACATTGACATTTAATGGTACTATGTATACATAATGTATATATATGTGCATATACAGAGAGCTAAGAAGATAGAAACTTGCATTTAAAACGAATTTATATAACTACAATTTACAAATTATACAAAGTCTAAAGAGTATGTATTCATTAGCACTTTATGTAACTGCATATATAAATACTAATGTGTATATGTCTGTGCATTGGAAATAATAATAAAAAAGTAAATTTTCTCTCTTCTTTACATTATTTTATAAAAAAAATCTCTTAATAAATTTTCTCTTTACAAATTCTCTCGCACTACTTTTTTGACAGATATTACGAATTTACGAATTAAAAACATATGAGAGAATATAGAATTTCATACACATACACGTTTATAGAATTTCAAACACAGGAGTATTGTAGTGAGAAAAAACTAATGAGAGTAAAATTTCCTTTAAGTTAAAAGGATGTTATTTTATATTTAGTGTTAAAGAGAAGTACTTATATATTTTAAGAGAAAGGGATATTTTACTCTTATTATTTTAGGATTAATGAGGATATTAAAAATAAATTCAAAGGATTTTTATAAATATATGAACTATGAATAATAAGAAACTCCAAAAATAAACATTACATTTGTCAAATTTTAAAGAGAAAATTTTTTAGGAATTTTTTTATGTGTAGAAAAAAAACAAAAAAAAAGAAAAACAAAAAATAATATGGGATTTTTTTTCTCATAATCGAAATAAGAGAATCTAGAATAGATTCTTGTATATTATTTTATTATAATGTGTATGACCTTTATTATTAGGGAATTTGTTTTTTTATTAAATACGATTTTTATCTATAGAAGATTTTTCTCAATTTTTTTTTTTTTTGATGTTTTGATATTTTTTTTTGTTTTTTTTTTTTTTAACAGTTTTTAATATATTTTTATTTTCATAATAAATTCTTATAAATCTATAGATATACATATTCACATACATATACAAATATATTTTAATAAACATGATTTGTATGGAAAAAAAGGACCATAAGAATATTATACTTGTATATATGTATATATAATATTTTCTTCTGTATAATAATAATTTTTTATATTTTTTATTTTACTTTTTTTTTTTTTTGCTGCTGATATACGAAACGAACGTTGAATTTTTCTGATTTTAATTTCAATGATTTTTTTCAGTTTTAACGGTAATCTTAACCAATACGGATGGATTTTGTGTCTGTTTTATCCTGTCGAAAAATTTGAAAAAAAAAAAAAAAAAACAAAATAGAATTAATAAAAAAAAAAAAATAAAAATAAATAAATAAATAGAAAAAAATAATTTACTGATTTATCTTAAAAATTAAATCTTATATTAAAAAATTTTTTCAGCTTCTTCAAATTTTCTTCTATAGTTATCGACTAGGAAAATTGTTGCTATCTTCAGATTCCTTTTTTTTTCTATTTTTTTGAAAGAAAGTGATAGAATAAATTTTTACAATGGAAGGAAAATAGAAAATAATAATATATTATGGGATAATAAGATAAAATATAAAAAAACAGAAAATTTTATGTTTATTTAAGATTAAATATAAAAGTAATCAAAATAAAAATTAAAGTGTTATTTAATTCTGATATATTTAAATACATATTTCTAAAAATTTAATTTGTTAAAAAAAATGTATTTATTTATAGTATTATGCTAAAAAACAAATTATATATAAATTAATTTAAATATTAATAATAAAATTATATATTTAATAGTTTATAATTTAAAATAAATTAAAAAAAAATTAATATAATATAATTAAATAAATAAATTAAAGTTTATTTTAATTGAAAGAGTTTAAAATAAAAAATTATTTTTAAATATTAGTATGTAGAATTTATTTTATATAACTAATAGTGATTAATAAATTATTAATTAAAGTTAATTTTTATAATTAAAATAATTTAAAAAAAAAAATAATTAAACCAGAATTATATACCTACTATATAATTAATTTAAAATAATTAACAAAAACACATTGTGAAATAATACAAATAATTAATTGTTTTAATCCACGAATATATACTATATTATGATTGCAATACATAAATTTTGCAATTTGTAAAAATTTACTAAATTCATTTTATAAAGAAAATCTACAAAAGTATCTATACAATAATCTTAGAATACTGAACTGGGAATTCAAAAATATTTCATTGGAAAAACATCAAACTCTTAAAAAAACTATTATAAAAGGAAAATATACTTTTGATTTCTTTTAAGAGTTATAAACTCATCCCTGATTTAAAACTTTAAATTTTATAGGTAAAAAATTATAACAGACGTGTTATAAATTATTTTAAATTAATATTTACTTTATTTATTATAAAAACAAAATTTTTATTATTATACTTGAATATTATACATTTATAATACACACATATATAGCCCATATAACACTTAATTTAAACTTATAATCAATATTTCTTCAATATTATGTCCAAAAAATATATTTTAATAAAAGATATTATTTAATTTAATTATAAAATAATACAATAATAAATACATATATTATGAATTAAAAACATTATATAAATAAATCTTAAGTACAAAATAAATAATAATAAAATCAAACAAAAAAAAACTAGTGATAACTACTAACAGTAGTAAAAGCCCACATGTAAATTAAATTCTTGTGACTTTTATTATTAAATTTTCTTCATTAAAAAAAAAAATTCTATTTTTTTTATTTTTCATTTTTAATATTATTTTAATTCCAGTTCAATGTCCTAATTTATACAAATTACATATGTACATTTGTTTAATTTTATTCATATTATATATATAAATACATTCCTAAGTATACAAAATTTTTGTATTACATTATAAAATTTTTCAATTTTCTGCATTTTCTAGTAAAAAAGTATGGTGTTGTGCAAAAATTTTCATATTTATTATGAATACATTTCAATATTATAATATTATTATTATTATAATACGATATATAAACGTACAAACTTACATACATACACACTAATATAGTAAAGATAAAAAAAAAACGTAAAATTAAAGAAAATTGATCAATAAATGTTTTATTTGAATCTAACATAACCATTATTAAATACTTATAAAATATATATGTAATTTAATACAAATACTTATATATTCTAATGCATTATTTTCTATAATAATTGTTTGTTTTTTTTTTTTTTTTTTTTTTTTTTTATTATTGTTTCAATAAAAACGGATATTAATAAAATAATAATCTATTTTTTTATTTTTTAATAAATTTATATAAATCTATAGAATAAAGTATATAATAAAAATATACACTATATATTAGATATTATTATATACACATATACATAAAAACATCAATTAAATAAATTCAATATAAAATAATTTACGATTTCAATTTCAATTTATTATATACAATTATCTTTTTCATATGTTTATGTAGGTACAATTATATTTTATATAAATAATTGTATATAATAAAAATATATATTTTATATTATTTTATATATAAATCTATTTACTGTTAATTTTTTTCCTTTTATTCCTTTGATTAAATTAAAAATAAATAAATTAATATTAAATATATGTTTTATTAATTCCAAAGTCAAAATTTATCTTAAAGATACTTTTTAAGATAAAAATTTAAGATATTTTGAACTTTATTATTAATGCTGTTATTTTGAAAACAACTTTGATATTCAAATTTGTTGAGTTGTGGAAAAAAAAAAAAAAAAAACATTAAAATTAAAATAATAAAAAATAGGAAAAAAAATTTTAAAAAATAAGAGAATAAATAAGTAAAAAAATAATAAAAAAAAAAGATATTTATTCCTTTGAGAATATGTAACAAAATATTATAATATTGTTTTCTTCTTTTGTTTTTGTTGTTTTTTTTTTTTATTCTGTGTATATTTTGTGTAATAATAATAAATTTACATTAAAAATATATGACATTAACTTATTATATATTCGTATATATATATATGCAAAATAAATAAAAAGAAAGGTAAGATATACATATTTTCTTAAAAAATTTTTATTGCTTTTCTCTTACCTTTTATCTTATATACTATGTATTATGTATTTGTTTTTGTAATTTTAAATAATGGGTTCAACATTTTGATAAGTTAAAAGTTACTTTTTACAAATATATTAATTATATTTTAAATTTTTATCAAAAGAATATATATTGAAAAATTTTTTAATTTAAAAACAAACGAGGAATAGTGTAGTAGAGTAGACTGTGTCAACTCTAGGATACCCGTATGATCGTTATATAAACATTATATCATTATTATTATAAAGATTAATTAGTTTTGGCAAAATTTCAAACATACTAGCTTTATTTGGTGAAATATAATGCTCATATAAAAGAAGGAGTTGTATGGCAGCTAGTCGAACCCTTTGCAATAGACCAACCAAATTTTGCAGTAACTACGCCATTACACTAAACTATTTTTGGAAAAATTTCAGACACCCAACTTTAATAGGTATAGAGCAGAGCAATGCTCATATAAAAGAAGGAGTTGTATGGCAGCTACTCGAACTCACTGCAATAGACCAACCAAATTTTGCAGAAACTTTGGCCATAAAACTAAACTACTTTTGCCAAAATTTCAGACACGTAGCTGTAATAGATACAGAGAAATACTCATATAAAAAAGAAGTTGTATGGCAGCCAGCCGAACCCATGGACCAAAATGGCTGGATTTAAATAGCGATGACGGCTATTGCAAAAAAAACGAATTTGCGAAGATTTCATGATCCTAGCTCCTTTAGTTTTTGAGTTATTGTGCGGACGGACGGACGGACATACATAGCTAAATCGATTTTTTTTTTCGATTCTGATCCGATCCATACACTTGAGTATATATCTACCCCCTCTCCTTCTCTGCGTCACAAACGTAATGGCAAATTTATTATACCCCTTGACTATATAGTCATACGGGTATAAAAATGGGCTCTATATACAATTAATACAAGTATAAATTGTTATTTATATAAAAGAACAACATTTTGTATATAGGTATTATACAGGAGTTGTGAGTTGGGAATTAAACTTTTCATGTATGAAAAATTCCATAGAAATTTAATAAATCTTGGAACCAAAGAAATACACTAAATAAGTTATGATTTGAGCTTTTAAATTTATTTAGGTACTTAAGATACTCCATCATTGCATAAGTCAAAATTTTTGAATTTTATCTACTCTTGTTTTTGTTGTAATTGCTGTTAACTAAAAGACTAAAATGCAAAAGTTGTCCCTATGTTCGGAAGAATATCAAATCTATAGCATATTATTTTTTATCCTCCCAATTAAATCTGTTTTTCATATTAATTCTGTTACACTTTGTCTTGTAACTTCTCTAAATTAAGAATGCTCAGCCTACGGTACGAGTACATGTATTACGAGTACATATACATATATTATTATATTCGAGTACATATATTATTATACATTATATTGTTTCTGAACTTGGTTGTAAAGATTGATCAAATGGTTTATTATTATCTGTGTTTTGTTGGACTTAACATAATAAATAGACTTAACACAACTTCGAACACCAAAAAGGCAAGAGCCAAAGCAAACGCAGACGAATACTTTATTTTTGGAGACTTCAATTGATGGTTTTATTGCGAACACAAACCTTTTTTTATTTCAAGGCATAATTATTTAAAAATATTATTTCAGACACAAACCCTTTTTTTAGAATTTTTTTAAGAATTCATGTAAAGGTATTATTTCAGACATAAACCTTTTTTTTTTAAGAATTATAGAAGACATTGATTCCGAAAACGATCGAATATTCTTTATAGACTCCTGTGTGTTTTTATAATACTTAAAATTAATTACTTTTATATATTTTGTTTAAATAATATGAGACAGAGGGAAGACTTTGTGGTATTCGGTAAAAAGTTTTTTTAATAAACAAAGATTCTAAAACACTGCCATCTTTACACGTTATTTTAAACGTTTTTGTATCTACTCTTAGAATTTTTGGTTATCCTTTAGTTTACTTTTAGAACTTTAATTTACCTTTTAATTCCAATATCATTTTTTATCTGTATTATTTTCTATAGCACTAAAAAGTTTGCCTTATCTTTACCTATAAAGACCTTACGATTTTACAAACCTAGGATATTTTAAAATTTTTTAAGATTCTAATATAGGCTTATTTAAAATCTCTTGCTTTATCAATTCTATAATCAGTTCATTCCATATCAAATATTTTTTAATATGTTAAAATAACATCGGCGCATATTTTAGACATTACATTATGCGCAGTAAATATTTTTAAATTAAAATTTATCTATCTAATATGTCTAAATAAATTGTCCCAATTTTTTATCGGATGCAATCAGTTTTGTTCAATTATTAAGCTATTGTTTATATTTTATAGTTATAAAAGTAATATGGGAATTTTTATTTCCTAAATTTTACGTATTCACCAATGTAAGAATGTAGACTTTACGTTATTCGCATTTACGTTAATACTAAAGGTGGAAGTGAGTTGATTTGAATTATGTTGATTTAACGAATGTATTCCTCTTTTTTCGATTCTTTATAGAATGAAAATTTTAGTTCCCATAACAGTATGATAATTTTGATGGTACTATGAAATTGAAACTCCGCCAAATACATTTTTAAAGAGCGAACACTTTGTTTTTATTTAGTTTTTGGAATTTGGGTCATCCTAAAATGAAAAAAAAAAACCCAATTTTTATTTTTTTTTTCTATTTCCCCCCTATACATAAAATGTTTGTTTTTCTTCAGTTTTAATTTGCTCATATAATTTGGCTCATAGCGCATTTACGTACCATCTTTTTGGTTTTTTTTTTCTTTATAAAATTTTTTTTATTGCCATTTTTTTTGTTTGAGTTGGAAAAACAATAAAAAATAAAAATAAAAAAAAAAAACCTTGTTGAAGGTTATTTAAAACTTTCAAAGAGGTTAAAGTCCGTAATACCAGTTCATAGAACTTATTTTCTAAAACAAAAAAGAAAAAACAAATATATTTATTGAAAAAGTTTTTCAATTTAATATTATAATAGTTTGTTTTTTAATTTGAAACAATTTTTAATGATATTAATTAAATAAAACAAAATTTGAACAGCCCGTATTATGTTTTTATTTACTGAGTTGTTTGTTTAAAATTTCGAATACCGAATACTTTAAGGAATATAGTTTTTCGAAAACTTAGAATTGTGTACAATGTAATTTAGGGTCTGTATTATCTTTTAACTGTTATTTTATTTGACCAAAATATTTTTCATAATAAATATACAGGGTTTTATAATGGTACAGGGCTTCAAATGTAGGAAAGGAAATAGAGAGTAATGGAGTATTGTAAATTGATTACTTAAACACTGAAAAACATTTTAGCACCTGACCGATAGGTTCATGTATTAAGTGGCGACTTTTCAATTGAAAAGTTTCGGACTTAAACCCTGCTCGGATCATAACTAATAAGAAAATATAATGTTTATTATTATCAAATGCTAAATGGGCAAAGGACTACTATAAGATCAGGCAATATTGTCTGGTACTACATATAAATAAATATTCATAAAAAATTTTAGTTACCCATATCTCCCAACTGGATGAAAATAGGCCCAATCTTCAAAAGAAAATTTCTGTTTCTTTTGAACCCACCCTGTTCATGTATCAAGTGAGATTTTAAATTTGGAGGCATTCAAATTTCGAAGCATTTTAGAGCGATTCCCATTTTTTAAAATGTTTATGTGTGGTTACGTGTTTATGTAGTGCATTTAAGAGTACTTTCCAAAAACAGAGTTGCTACTCCCACATTTCAGAACATATATGTGCAATTCCATTGAAATACATCAGTATCAGCAAATTCCAACGAAATATTCTCAAAAAACATAAAGCATAAAACATGGAAAAGAAATTTTGTTAAATGAAATGCAAGCAAACGAAATACAGCTGTATAAAATAAAGCTATCGTCCAACCGTTGAGTAAATTTTAGAATTTTCAATTTAAAACAGTATGCATCTATATTTTTTTTTAATATATTTTAAAAATTCAAATTTTTTGGAATTTTGTGAAATGAGATAAAATTGCACAAGCTAAAAACATTATTATGATTTTTTTGGTTAAAATGGCGGCGCCGCAAGCATCATTGTCAGTCATTTGAATCTAGCCTGAGGATTACTTGCTTGATGTGCAAATATTTGATAGAAAATTTTTCATATTAAATTCGGGAATGAGATAATGAGGGTTAAAAATATTATATGGTATAGAACTGGTTTATTATACCAGTGCTTCCAGATTTTATTAGCATACCAAAATTGCCTATTACTTTACTCTGCAATTTGAAAATAAATTTGAGTACTAAATGATTACATACCAATATTAAATGATTACTTTATTATTTGGAATGAATAAAACTGTGCCCTAACTTAAGTCTCACTTCTTAAAAAAGGCATTATTCTTGAATACGTAATTTTTATTTTAAAATGTCAAATTTAAGCGTAGACTTATGTTGGGATCAACTGGCACACATTCGAATTTTCTGTATCTGGATAAGTCAATTCTGGAAACTTTCTACTCCGTATATTTTTCCGTCGAATTTTCTTTTTACAAAGATTTTAATTGCATAACATACATCTACAATATTTATCCATAATTATAATATATACATAAATATTTTCATATATATATATGTATATAAGTATAATATATAATATGCAAACAATTCTTTTAAACTTTACCATGCCATAGACATGGAAAATATTTTTATTAAAATCCAAAAGAAATTGTTTGCGGCTAAATTTGACATTTTAAAAAACAAATTTTTATGTCAAATATTTTAACCTCAATCAATTTCATGACAAAAGACTTTCATATTTAATTTTGAATTTAACAAAAAACTTTTGAAGTCTAACTTTTCAAAAGGTATAAACCATTGGTAATCATAGATTAAAATTATTTTTAATAAGTAAAAAAAAAATTTATCTAGTCTTTTATTTTAATCTGATGAGTTTTGAAGATGACATTACAAAAAATTCTATACATAGATAATCTAAATGTTGTTTATCAAATACATAAAAGTAATTAAAAGTATTTTTTTTATTTATTAATTTCCGTAAGGAAAATTCGAAAGGGATAATAATTGTATTCTCCTTTTAAATTTTTATTTTTATATGTTTAGTTAGAAAAGTTTTAAGGTTTTCCATTTAAACAAATGAAAAATTCAAATGTTTTTTAAAACAGTAAATTTCCAAAATTAAAAATTTTTCATAGAATATTATAATTTCTTGGAACTTCTTTTAGAATTTTGTTGTGTAAGAAAAATTTATAAATCATTCAGAAGCACTTCCTTCAATTTTAAGAAAACCCTTTACATTTGAAGACAACTTCTAACACATGAGTTAATATTAATTTCAAGCTTTATCGATATTTATGTTATAGATTTAAATAGTTTTTTTTCAGTTTTTTAGCCTCTAAAACACGGCTCTAAATCAATATAATTCCTTAATTGCTTCTTAACTTATTTCCGATAGTCGACATTAAATTTGTCGGAAGATATTGAGGGGTCAAAAATTTTCCAGAAAATCATTTTGGCATAACGGTTATACCTTATAGTCATACTTTATAATATGTATATATATATGTGTAAAGCTTATTAAAGCAGCTGTCATTAGTCGAGATTGAAAATTATTTCTTGCAAACCTACTTTATAGACCTGAACTATAACTATTTAAATATAGGGGTTAATCGAAATCTTACTAGATGTAGTTCAGAATCGAGGGTGAAGTACAGAACCAAATTGTTCGACGAAACTAACTTTATGTAATACCCGCCGATAGTTTTAATTTCAATGCTTAATTTATAACGGTGTAGAATTTTTGTAAATATCCGGTCAGACGAAGTGTGACGAGTGTGAAACTATTAGCGCATTTTTTTAAATTTGTTTGAAAATGTGCTAAAATATGTCTCTTACAAAAGTCAATCAAAGAGAAAATTTAAATTAAAGGTAAAAATAAAGAATGAAAAGCTGACAAAAAGGAAACAACAGAAATTTATGTAACTGAAATTAGACTTTGGAATTAAATTTTTCCTTTTTGGTTTAAAATCTTCAGTGATTAAAATATCCAAAATTTAAATTCAAAATAATTATTAAACAAATTTTATATTTAATGTCATGAATATTGCGGGGAATGCATAAAATTGAAAACTGAACTTGAAGTTAAATAGCATTTTTTCAAATATCTCCAAAAATGCTTGAACTCGCAAATAGGAAATTTAAGATCAATTATTAAACAATATTAATATTGATTATAAAATCCTACTACATTTATTAAAATTTACGCAACAAATTGTCAAAATTAGTCGATTTGTGTTTTTTTGCGATTTCTTGACTTTAAGTTGATGAATATTGAAATTTTTATATTGTAAATGTTGGAATTTTGGATATCGTAATTTTGATAACTAAATTTTGGAACTATATCAACGCGATCATGATTTCGGGTATCGAAACTTTGAAGTCGTAATTCCTCTACAAATCCAAGACACATATCTATAAAATAATTGCAAAAGAAGGGAATTTTAAGACTTTTTAAGGAAATTTTATTTTCATCTCCCTTTATTCATTGATATTTCATTATTCTAATTCTGAAAATTTAAAAATTCAGGACAGTGACTAAAAATTTAGTGTATAGAAGTTTTTTTTGTAACTATATTATATTCATTAATTAGAATCTTAAAATGACATAAGCTTACTAAGGAAACTGAGGAACCATGAGTAGGGTTACTGAGGAAACCCCTTAAAAAAAAGATGCCTATTGTGTTACCGTTTGGAGTCTTGGCAGAAGAGCAACAAAATTTCGGTTTTCCTTATTATTATTAATTATTATTATAAAGTATTTATGTGATTTAATTAAAAAAATAATAGGTTTAAGTTTAACACTTTGCTTCGTTTAAAATATTTCTATAATTTTTATTTTCAAAAAGTTTAGGAAAATATTATTCATAAATTTACCCAGACATTAAAAATACAAAATAATTGAATACAAAAATTTGATAAATATAATAAAAAATTAAGAATATGTTATGCATATATAACACCTATATGTTTGTTAGGTTAAATAAATTTTTAATTAACATTTTATTTTAATGATATACGCATTCTAATTACATAAACTTTCGTTTATTAATCATAAACATAATTAAATTTTAAAGATTTCATATTAAAGTTTATACTTATTTCAACAAAATAAAAAATAATAAAGATTATGATTATCTTATATATATGTTAAATATATATTTTGTTTATATAAAACGACAACTAACTCTTATTTTAAAGGCTGTTTTATGTATATAAAATATAAAAAACACTTTATATCTTGTATTAAAAACTATGTCAGAAGTTTATACATACATTCAGTTCTTTTAATTTTTTTTATAACTTTATGACTAAAATTTGAAAGGGTATACTAAATTTGCCATTACGTTTGGGACGCACAGCAGGAGGGGGCTAGATATAGATTCAAACGTATGGATCGAATCAGAATCGGAAAGTAAAGCGATCTAGTTATGTATGTCCGTTAGTATGCCAGTCCGTGCCTTAAAAAAATAAAGGAGCTAAGATTTTGAATTTTTCGCAAACTCGTTTTTATGCAATATCCAATTTACTCCATGTAAGTTCGAGTACCTGCCATACAACTTCTTTTTTTATATGAAAATAACGCTATACATGGTGAGGCTAGAAATTTGGAATTTTGGGTTCGAGTAGTTGCTACACATCTTCATCTTTTATGTTAGCATTAATCTATTTCTAATAAAGCTGGATGTTTGACATTTTGTCAATAGTAGTTAACTTTAATGGCTAACGTCTGGTTAAAATAAAGTTGGTGTAATGGAAGAGGTTCGAAGAGCTGCCTTTTAACTTATATTTTCTTTTGTACATAACTGAAGCCTAATAAGATATACTAATATAATGTCGCTGTTACGTTCATATGGGTATCCCAGAGTTGACACAGTCTATTCTACTACACTCTTCCTCATTTTTATCTTGATCCTATGTTTGTTTTAAAATAAGATTTTATGAGATTGTAAAGTTTGTTTTTATGAACAATTCTTAAATATGACTGAAAATTATGTATTTCTTTTAGGAACTTAAAAATTTATAGGTGTACATATATATTTTTATATATATATATAGGGTATATATATATAATATGTGAAAATAAGTTAAATTAAAACCACTTATGCAAAATGAATATTATCACACAACATAAACGTATATTATTATATTTTTAAAAACAATGAGTGTTAAGTACTTTTGCCCTCATATTATTTTTTATTTACGATTATTATGTATAATAATAAAAATGAGGTAAAAAGTTAGGTAATTTTTAGTTGAGTTCAGTTTAAAAAAAAAAAAGTTATTATAATTTAAATATTGTAGTTGTTGCCAGTCTAATTATGCGTCTGCTAAGCATTTATGTACGGAAAAATGTACGGAAAAGTTTAAACAATATTAAGAAAAATGCTTTCATTTTTTAAGTTTAGGGTTGATTTAGAAAGGTATGACCTAATTAAAAAGTTTGAAATTAATATAAAAGTCGTTATGAACAATGATACTTGTTTATGACATCACTTTCCCAAACACACAGAAATTAGTTTTCACCCCTTAACTTTACTTTTTAATAGAGAAGCAATGCGAGAAGGACTAATTGTATTTCAACTTGGATTTAGGTTCATAAAGCAGCCTATGGTAGTAAACTTTTGTAGGTTAAGGCTCACATACATTTACATTGATTAATTGGAAGCATGGTTCATTATATGTGTTATGTGTTCTTTGATTTCGCTCAACAATGGAATTTATAGTTATGATAATAAGAAAATTATGTAGACTAGCGACTGCTGAATTTTAACTGTATGGAATTTTTAGTAACCGTTATTCGCTTTTTTTTTTTAATAATGAAGATTTGTTTTAAGTTTGTTTATACAAAACATTAGGGTCCGTATTGAAATTCCGTTTTTTCGAATCTCGTAAATCGAAATAATAACATTCCGTCAATTAAAAGCCCTGGATTTTTCAGTGTCGGTATTTTAAAGGTCAGATTTTTATATGGCGGGATTTTATTTTTTAGAATTCAGATATAACGGATTTTCGTTTTGCTGGGTTTAAAAAAAAAGGAGATTTCGATGCAGACTTAAAAAATTTGACAGAATTATTAATCACACGAAATATTGATTTGATTTGAATTAATTTGTGATAGAAAATTGCATACCTTTAGGATGAAAAAAATTTATGTGAGATACTTTAGTTAGTTTATGTTACTAAATACAAAATAACGGTACTAGATAATACATTTATGCTAATAACATTGTTTCAATCACATATACATATCTTAGTCTAAGTTTTAATTAATTAAGCAAAAGAAATAATAACTTGACGATTTTATTACAACACATTGCATCTGCAAGATTGCATGTTATCTCTTTTATTCCATATGAATACATCAAATTATGAATTATTAATTTTATTATTAATTTATTTTAATACACATAAAAAATATAAATTAATATGATTTTCAGCAGTATACAAAATAAATTCAATAAAAAATAAAATAAAGTATAAATATTATAAATATTGACAGGAAAATTGTTAAAAACATCACGATCATATAAAAAACATTTTTTTATTATTTTTTTAAATTTCCCCAATGAATCAAAAAGTAAAATGAAAAAATTTAAAAACAACAATATATTGTAAATAATTTGTATTTAATCTTTTCGCTGTTAATGTATTCTCATATATATATATATATATATATATATATATATATATATATATATATACATATTAATGTACAATATAAAAATTTTTAAATGGATGCAAAGAAAACCAATGGAATATAAAACAAAAGATATAAATTAATGTCATGAAATTGTTATGAATACTTGTTAATTATAAAATTGAAAGGTTATTTATTTTAACCTAATTGCATTTTATTCTTTTTTTTTTTTTTTTTGTGTATATAATATGTGAATGCAAAATGTATATATGCTACAAGTTATTGGGAAAATTTTATAAACAATTTATTTTAACATTGGCTATTAAAATATTATTAAAAAAAAAAAACAAATTTTCCTATAAAATATTTTTTAAAATATTTATTAATAATTGATAGAAATAGAGTTAATAACAAATTGACTAGTACCACATAATTTAATTTATTTTTTAAATTAAATTTTAAAGTATATAATTGTAATGATACTTAAAGTTTATATAATTAAAGATTTAATATTTTTTGATAAGAAAATTAAAATTTATTAAATTTTAAATATAATGAGAAATAAATTAAAATACAAAATATTAATATTGGGTTACAATGCATCTGAACATTTTATTTATTTGGATATTGTAAAATCTAAATCATATCCCCTATTATCTTATTTATTATTCCCCCTAATAAACGGGCGGGATACATGTAAAAAAAGTTAATTTAGTCCTAGAAGTTCTATTAAATCACAAGACCAAAGATTTGACATACACATCTCCTACAAAGATACTTTAGATAAAATAAATATTTGATAATTATATATAGCATAATATATTATATTAATAATATACAAACAAGTTTTAAATATTTTTGAATCTAATGAAACATGGATTGTTTTAAATAAACTTTTATTTTGTTATAATTTGACATATGAATATCTTAACCTACAAAACAAAGTTAACACACAAGATATAATCCTCTAACTTTTTGACACTTAAAAATATTTGGTTTTTTTTATGTTAAATTTAATATATAATAATTAAAATAATATCTGCTTTAAAGTACAAAACTATTGTAATATAATCTTATTCATACATCATTGTAAAATCTAAAAAAAAACTAATATTTAATCTTTTATTTTTTTTTTATAAAACTTAACTTACTTAGCCTATAACTTACCTGAACTTAAATTTATCTAAACTAACCTTTTTGACTATAAAATAGCATAAATGCTATTAGAAATTACATTTAGATGCATTTAACCACAAATAATCTTTATTTATAACTTTATCTTTTTCTGATATGGACATTTCATATCTTAAGTTATCTCCGTTAATATTGCCCGGGAAATACTCGATTTTTTTGCATGTAAGCCGTCTACTATAATGAAACAGAATATGAACATGATCTTGGTTTCGAGTATACCTATATTTGTCTAAATAGATGAAAATGCTTAGGAGCTATAAAACCCGTGGGCAAAATCTACTTAATGTACTTCTAATTGTGGTAAAATATATGTAATATTAAACCATTTTCAGAAGTTTTTAATGCTCTTTCATAATGATTTCTGATTATTTTTATCATACAATTATCTTGCCGTTATCTATTGAGTATTCAAGTTCAAGTTTCGATGTAACTGAACTCCAAAATATTTAACGAAGTTTTTGTTTGCGAGAGTTGACATAGACGGCTTACTTTAAATTGTATCCAATTTTTCATGTAGTAATTCTTTTAATAGCATTATTTTCATAATTCTTAGTAATTGCATAATTTTAGGCTAAAAAAAATTTATGTAATTTTTATTTTTATCAGCTAAGAATATTGACATAGTTTATAATAATATTTTTATAAATTAATTAAGTTATTTAATTTATTTAAAATAAATTATAAATATTAACTATTATATAATATTTCAATTATAAATTTTACTACAATAAAAATAATAAAAATAGTCTAAGATTAATAAATAATATTTAAAAAGAAACCTTTTTAGTTGAAATTTTACTTATTTTTAAAGATCAAAATTTTAAAAATTTCTTAAAAAAAATTAAATAATTTCAATTAAGTATAAAATTTTTTTAAAAACTCTTAACATTTACAAAAAAACAAAATTATTTAATTTTTAAATATTTTTCAAACCACTTTTTTTTAAAAGAATAAATAAATCAATTTTAATAAAATTTCAATGTATATACATAAAAAATTTTAGTCCAGTTTACTTGAGACCTCCTACATACTTTTTAAGTTTTGTATATATATATATATATACAATATTAAAAATTAAAAGTCCCTCAAAGTTTATTAAATTACTTATTCTTGATGTTTTTTACACGTTTAGTACTTGAGAATAAAATGCCTTGTTTTTGCTAAAAACTTTTTCGTTTTTTGTTTATTTTTTCAATTTCCATAAATGAAAGTTCTTGTTAAGAACTCTCTTTAAAAGTAAATATTTTATGTATAAGATATATATACTTATGTATAAATATATTTATTTTTACATATATATTTATACATATTTTTTAATAAAAATTATACAAAAAGAAAAATTTATATTTGATTTATACAATTTTTAAAAATCAATATAAAAACCACTTGTTTTTTTTCACAAGAGACTTTGGCTCGTTTTATACATTAATTTGTATTTTGTTTGTATCTTTTTTTTATTAAAGTTTTTTTTTGGGCCTACTTTAAAAGTATCTAAATTGTATAAGAAAAAAATTGTAAGTGTAAAGGAGAACTTCAAGTTTAAAGATTTTCCAGAATTTTCCTTTAAAATGTTTTTAACTTCCTAAATATTTTGAATATAATAGTTTTTAGTATTTATAAAATGTTATAGTAATAGTATTTCAAAAAATTGTGATACTTTAACATGCAATAACCCTAATTTTTGAAGGCCATGATTTGTTAAAAAAACGGCTGATAAATTAGGTGACTGTAAATGAATTAAACTACCCAAATTAAATTATTGTTATAATGTCAGCATTTCTTTTCATAATATTGAGACACTTTTGCATTAGTTTTAAAATCCTTTAGAATTATTCCACTAGGTCTTCCGCGCTGTTGGGTCATTAGTTTTGTTTAATACATTTTTATTATAATCCAATGAATTGGATCAATCAATTTATGTTCCATCTCAAAGTTGTTAAGCACTAATGAAAGAGAACAACGGATGCTCATTTAAAATTTTTTAAATAAATCAAAGATCAAAAAGTTAAGTTTTAAAAGACGAATAGTCGTGGTTGCCTTAGGCCATCCTACCCAATACCAAGTCTACCCAGCCGACTCATTGGAGTTTACCCAAACAACGCATTTTAGCTTTCTTGCAAAAATTTCAACGTTTTTTAACCTAAACCTAAAAGATAAATCCTTAATGAAATCAAATACTCTACCGAAATTTTAAAAAAACACTACTGCCCAAAATCGTACTTAATATCAGGGATTCTATTGAATATCTTGATCAGGCTATCTTTAAAAAAACTTGCCTATTATTTCTAATATTGACCAAAGATATGTGATTCGATATATTGATTTAAATTTCAATTAATCGAATAAACTTTAACTTTGTACCATCTCACAGATGACTCTACACTAGTTCTAGTTTATTTTAAGGATTTGATCCTTGAATTTTGTTTTTTTTTTTTAATATCAATGCTCTTTTAATACTTTGAAAATGTAACTGGTTTTTATGAAAAACATATAGTGTTATATGTTATATGTACATATCCTTAAATATGTATATATATAGATATATATATTTATATATATACATTTTCTATTTATACTCTAGATACTCACACATTTTTTTACATTTACTCCTAATATATATTTCTTGTATTAGTTTTTCCCTTTTTGGTCCTTATAAAATTCTTTTTTTTTTTTATTTTTTTGTTCTATTTACACATGAAAATTTTTTGTTTACTCTTCTGGTTTGTTTTTTTTTATTTTTTTTTTGCTTCTGATTGCTTTTTATTTTAAAGTGAAAAGTAAACTTTTACCATAAATTAAAATAATAACCAGTATTTCTACTTCGTGACCCTATCACAAGAAAACAGCAAACATACAACAAAACAAAAACAAAAAAACCTCAAGAAATTTTAAACCAAAAACAAAAAACAAAAAAATAACAGTATTAAAAAATAAATAAATACAAAAAAAAAAAAAAAAAGAAAACAAAACCAGCAGAAGGAAAAACAAAATACTTAAAAAGACCAAAAATTGTTCAATTATTTTTTTTTCATTTCTTATTTTTTTTCTATTCTTAAAAAAGTTTAAAATCTTTTATTTGTTTTTGTTGCTTTTTCTTTTTTTTTCTAAGGAAATGTTCTTTTCTTGTTTTTTTTTCCTATTCAGAACAAATAAACACATACATTTATACATACATATACATATCCACATGTATTTATAAAATAACTCAAACCACTGGGAGGGGAAGAAAAGTCGAATGAAATAAATTCGATTCAACTTTAGGGAATCAAAAATCAGTTCTTTCAAAATAAGAGAGAGAAATTTCACTCCAAAATGCCCCCATTAAATCAATTATTGGAACTGTGATGTGTAAATATTTTAGAAAAGGTAGTTATTAACCCAAACTAACCAACTAAAAAATGCCTCCATATTCAAAATCACGAAATATCGGAGTTTTTGTCTCTGACAGTTAGATTGCTTTGCTACCATGTATTCTTTACTGTTCGACTCCCTGCACGCATTATCTGTTTCATATAATCAATTACCAGGGGGACCAGAAAGAGATCGATAAACATGATTTTGCCTAAAAATACACTTCAAAACCTACTGTACGATTATTTATATTATATATCCTGAAAAAAGTTTTCCAAAACTTCTTTTTTCTAAGAGTTGGGGTACAAAATAATGGTATTCCCTTTTTCCAGAATATTTATATACAGGTTTTAGGAGGGATATAATTTTTTATTTGCTGGCACCTCTACATGCTAACTGTTCAACTGACTACAAATGAACATGTAGAAACAGATTCCATATTTCCACATTACATATTATAATAATTTTGTATTTGAGGTATATGGTATTCCATATCTGTGAGTTATATTATTCAATTAAATTATTTGTTTATATTTTGCATTTGTTTATATTTCTTTATTAATGTATTTTTTACTAAAGATATATAATTATTAATTCTTTATTAAGCCATTAATTTGAACCCAATGGCGAATGGCAGTTGATTCGAGTCGAAAACCAGTTAAAAATTTTTCCTGGACTTTTCTCACTCAATTGGTTTAATAAGAGTTGGATTAAAAATTAGTTGCTTGTTTCCTTTCGATAAGGCTTTATATCTTTTTTTTAATGCATTAAACTTTATTTTCTGAACAATTTTCATTGGAAACAAGACCAAAATTGCTAATTCAATTTTATTTGCTTAGGATTTATTTCACTTCCCTTAAAGTCTACTCACAACTTTCAAAACAACTGAGAAGTTTTTATTTGCTCTTTTATAACTAAAAAATTGTCTATATAAAATAATAAAAAAAAATTCATCTGTCTCTTTCTATCTCTAAGTAAATAATTTTTAAATAGCTAAAGCTTTAAAAAAAGAAAAACATAACAAGAAAAATACAAAATGTGTGAATGTGCGTACTCCATGTTTGAACACAGAATGAAAAAAAAAATCTGCTGTTGCTTTTTTGGTTGTCAAAACTTTTAACTAAAAAATATTAAAAATAAAAATAAAAATAAAATTTTTTTTTAAGTGGTTTGTTTTGTATATTTATACATTTTGCGTAAATTTTTTGTTGTTTTTTTTTTTTTTTAGTTAATACTTGAAATGTTATCATAATATTTTAACAGTTTATAATTTTAAATATCTAGAAAAATGGGAAACCATCATTATAATGGAATAAAAGAAAAAAATAGATAAAATTAAATTTAAGAATGACAATAATAATATAATATAAAATCTAATGAATTATGAAATATATATAACTATATATAAAACTAACACTTAAATTGTCAACTTGTGTCAACTTATGATAAAAATATTAAATTTCATTTTCTTTTTTTTTTTAAATTAAAGGAAACTTCGTTTTATGAAATGAATGTAATTTTGATGTAATAATATTTAAAATAATTTAAGTATTAAATACTTTAAATAAATTATAAAACGTTGTCAATGTTATACTAAAAAAAATATAAGTGTACTAAAAAGTATACTTGAAAGTATACTTTGTATGCACTAAAGAGTAACCATACCCTATCAAATTTACTAATATTTACTTTATACTTTTATTACTCCTTACAAGTAACATGGAAATTAATTACTGTTAAATTTAATTCCTTCCATTATCATATAACGGAAACTCAGAGTTTTTGGCAAGGATCTTCAAAGCATAAGTTTGACACAATATTCTAAACAATTTCCATCGTCATCAACAACAAGGACGGACATGACATTTAAATCGTGACGAACTATTAATGTGAGTCAAATAAATAGTATAAATTTGAATTAGAAACAAAAGTGACATTCGACATTCACAGCCAGGAAAAAAATTAAGATGACTCTAGAATTGATCAATTCACATAATATTTAGCGTTGAAAAATAATTGCAGAGCTAATCCACATGTGATAGCTACTGTTTAAATTTTTGTTTTTAAAACCTTTTAAATCAAATTTTCTTTTTTTTTCTTAAACCTTGAATTTCAAAATTAATTTTAAATTTGGAATTGCTCTGACAGGACACTCCTATGTTTTTTTTGGTTCGATTTATTCTGAAGTTTTCATATTTATTTTGAAGTTTTCTTAACTATATTTGATTCATATTTATCCCTTCTTATCCCAGTGTTATAACTCATCCTTATATAGGCTTTTACTTACATATCCTTATATCTTTATAGAAACTTTTGAAACACTATATTTAAACTTTTTAATTTTGCAAAAATTGACTTAAATGAACGAAAATATTAAATGCATAAATATGTGTACAGGAAGCACCTCTCTTATAGAAGGTACATAAAAATGTACAGTTAAAAAAGTTGTTCCAATCTATAAGAATTTTAAAACAATTGGAAAAACCTATTCATATATTTATTGGTTAAAACCAAAATTGTATAATATTGAATAAAATTGTACTTACAGCAATGATTACCATTACCTGATACTCATTAGTCATTACATTACTTTGCAAAATAACAGGATTAGTTATATTTCAATAGTTACAAAATTTAAGTAATAGAAAAATAATCAAGTAAAATACTTGTTTTTCCCAAAAAGTAATCAAATTTTGAGATTAATTACTTTTGTAATTGTTTTTGATACTTCAGTAGTTTAAAGTATTTAAATACCAAAAAATACTTGAATATCAAGAATTCTAGTATTTTTATAAATTTTCAAATTTCAGTTTTTGAAACACAAATGTGAGTTGAAGGTTTAATTCGGTAATTATTGGAATTTTTCTAATATTGGTACTTGATAAACTAAAGAGTAGCAGGCAATGCTATATGTGTAATTGTACTGGTACATACAATTCTTTAAGAACCACAGTAAAGTTTCGATCGAAAATAATCAACTTCAATTTTAACACAGGAAACTTTTAGAAAACCAAAGCAGTTGTTAATGTCACAATTAACATAAATTCAAATTATTAATTTTAATTTTAATTATTCTAGCTTTAATAAATTGATTGTAATTAGATATGTTTGTAATCAAAATAATTTCAAATCTAAAAATAACCTTTGATTCATTCACTTTAACTGAAGGTAGAAAAACTAAAAAAATCATTTTTAATTAAAAATGTTCACAAAAATTCAATATTTAAAAGAATCCTTTAATTTTTTTTTTTGCTTTAAAGAGTAAAACATTAAATCCGCCATTATTCCTTCATAAATTTAATTATCAACAGATTTTTTTTTTTAAATGAAGATTTCCTTCATAAACAAAAAACAACAAAATTAATTTAAATTCTTCAAAAGGAAAAAGAAAAAAACAAATTGAAAATCCTTTTTTTTTCTACGTCTTCTACCCATTCTTTCGCTGCTTTCATTTTCTTTTGTTCTAAAAATAAAAAAAAATATAAAAAACAATACTAAATTTGATTAATTTTCCGTTTAAAATTATCACTAACTTACATAAATTGGGTGGGGATTGACTGTTTTCAGTTACAAACAGATGATTTTTGAAAACATGTAGAGAGTCCCCTGAAGGAGATGGTATTCGGTGGCAGTTCAACTTTTTGTTAAGTGATTTTAGCAGATAACTTCGATTCGTCTGAACGTCTGACGTCCCTTAGCTGAATCGATTTTATTAGATTTAAGTTAGAAGGCATGGTGTTCCAATTAGTAAAGGCGTATTCATTGACTACTCAGCGACTCATTTACAATACAATAAAAATTTCAATAAAGTTTTGTTTTGAAGCTCCTAATTAAATTGTGTAGGTGAATCAGAATAGCTTTGTGATTGCTGTTTTGGAATCATTTCCAATATATCTGTTTGTAATTCGAATCGAACATAAATCGATATATCATGAGTTCAATTATCTTGTGGTCATTTAGGGTAAAAAATGACGTTTCATAATTTAATACATAGCGAAAGTGAACATTATGTGACGTACAATGTCCTGACGTCATATCAATAGTTTAGGGATATCAATTATTTTTTGGTCATTTAAGTAAAAAATTACGTTTCTGAATTTAATATATAACGAAAGTGAACGCTACGTGGCGTAAAATGTCCTGATGTCATATCATATAAAAGTATAAAGAGTGACAAAAATGAGTTCAAAGTTTTACATAAAAACGTTTTGAATGAATTCTTAAATCAATGGATAATGATAGTAAATCTATATGAATTTATGTATTGCGAGCATTAAGTGTATTAGTATATGATTTTTTATATTATTCATGTATTTAAAGTATAACTTCAAACTGATTGATTTTTAAATGACGCAAAAGGGATTTGGTGTTGGTGTATCCTAAATAGATAAAAAAGTTTCCAAGATTTAAATAATAGCGTATTATAGATTCAAAATAGTTAATTGGATTTAAATATTTTTTATTTTAAATATTTTATTTGAGAAAATTGATTTTAAGTTTCAGTGAAAAAGGAATATGACATATTTGTTTTAATATTCGTTGTAAATTGGAGTATTATTAAAGTTAATTGTTAGGAATAGCATGTGAGCAGTAGTAAGAGAGCAAGTGTACTTAAGTTACACACATACATAAAATAATGAGTTGACAATTCTACGTTAAGTCCAAAATTTTAAAAATCAATTTAAATAAATGTTAATAAGACTTTTTTAATTAAAAAGGGGATATTTTACTTAACTCTTTCCGAAAATAGGGTTCAATTAACCGTTTAATTATTTTTTGAGAAGACTCATGTATTTTACAAAACAATTAATCTTTCTATAAATACAATTTTAAAATAAAATAAATTTCGAATACTAAAATTAAGTTAAGTAACTATATTTACTTATTAACAGACCTCTGTAAAATTTAAGTACCAGTACAAGTACTTGCTATTCAATTGTTTAATTTTTACACTCTCATTTTGATTGATTTTTTTTAGTTTTTAGTTTACTTTAATTATTTCAAAGTACATATAATTAAATATCAAATTACTAAAAGTAATTATAAAAGTACTTACAAAAGTAATTAAATTTTAGATGTTGTAATTGTAATAAGAAGTAATGATTACCAAGTAATGGTCTAGGTCTAGGTAAGTTCATATGTCTGTGAGTACAAATCTATTGATCCTAAATGTAGAATTTAATTTAGGCAGGCAATAAGAGGGACCTTTCTATTAGTTTGAAAGATTGACCAACGGTGCAATTATTTGTATTATTATTGGTAGTATATTTAAATATTACTAAAGATACAATTTAATTAACTTCTTATATTAAAATAAAATAATACAGGATGATTCCAATTTGGACTGACTAATTAGAAATTCTTATAATATTTTTATTTACATACATACTATGTAATATATAATATTCATTAAATATTTCCCTTTCAGAAAATTAAATTACATTTAATATACGTACTCTTTTACATTAATAAATTTCAATATTGAAAAATTTAAAAATAGAAATTACACCTTACATCAGGTATATAAATCATCATTTAAATATATAAACACGTACAGATGTTTCACTTTGTAATTTTATAATGATTGATTGGATGATTACTTTACCCAAAACAATTTCTTTAAACATCTCCTATATGTCATTTTCTTTTTAAGTATTTTTCAAAAAAAAAACCAAAAAAAAAAAACAGGATACATGTTAAAATATCAAAAAAAAACCCTAGCTATAATTTCTATACATTTTAAAGATACAAGCGTCTTGCCATCAACAGGCTGTAAAATAAAGTACTGAAATGGAAGACGAAGTAAAGGCAGTCCCCCTTTTTAAATTTTACTGAAAAATAAGTTAACAAAGTTAAGAAAAAATCTTTCAAAGCCTTTTTACATTTTTTTGGAATGTCAAAGGACTTAGAGAAAAAAAAAAGTACCGTTATGTTATATTTTTTTTTTTATTGTCACTTTGAAAGAAAATTTATTTGAGCGGAAAAACTGATTCATACAATTGTAAAAATATTCTGTTATTTGTAGGTATTTTCTTTTCTTTCCCCTAATTTTTTTTTTTATAAAAATTTTATTTTGAAAGAAAATTTAAAAGTGAAGAAAACATCATTTTAAAGAAGTGAATCAAAATTTGTGAAAGTATTAATAAATCTTGTAAACGGAAACAAATCGTTACTCTAGTGTAAAAAAATCGTAAATAAATTGAAAGAAAAACAGTGAAAAGGGATGAGGGATGGAAGTGAATGTGAATCAATTCGTTCAATGATTCCATTAATTTAATATAAATGATAAATTCAAGGTAAAGTCTAATTTTAGGTAATTTAAAATTATATTTTTAGTATAAAAACATGTCTTTATTACATTTTTGAAAATGGAGACATAAAATGTTGTTTGAACTTTTTTTGTACGGGAGTGGGAAAATAAATCGAGGCATTAATCTGAAACCCGATAAAATATTGTTTTTTAAAGTATTTAATGTAATTTTTTTATTTGTGGTTTTAAAGATTTTCAGATTTTGTGACCACAAGTTATATTGTATGATAATTTAATAGTATTTTGAACAATTTTCATTTGAATCAAATGTCAACTTATTTAGTTTTACTTCTTATGCCTTATATTGTTGTGTGAATTATTGTACATGGAGTGCTCGTTGTATAACTATTTCAAAATTCATCTAAGCGTTCTATAATTGTTTACTTCAAAATTATTCAGAATCTGATGTTAGGGCAATCTGAATTATACCAGTGGTTGATAACCACTGTCTAATATGAAAATATCACGAATTTTAGTTCCGTCGGCTTAGTCTAGTAACAGTGTAAAATATTTCCTAGTACGAAAATGGATAATTGTAAAAGCATGATTAAAGATTAAATACTAAATATAATTAGCAAAGTATAAATTTTCCATTTAAAAAAATATGGATTTGGGTTTCAGTTTTAAAGGGATAATAAAATTTGGCAAAAACATGAATTGTTCTTTTGGGGGATTCTTAGGATACCGAGATGTCAAGAATAGTCATATTAGTATATGTGACAGCACTATTTCAAAAATATCTCCAATTATGTACCATTTTATTCTTATTATGCTCCACATTTATTTGATCCGCTATTTTAATTGAAAGGGATATCATCTAAAAATAATTTAAAAATTTATTGTCAAAGGTAGGTGTTGCGGATATAAGTACTCAAAATTGAAAATTTTAGAGAAAAAAACCATGTTTCATATCTTTTCCTAAAAACATAGTAAAAAATAAATCTCAAGATTTCTTCAATAAAGGACCTTAAAAAATGTACTTAATTTAACATGTATTACTTCTTTTCTATAATTTGTACATGATGCCTACCTCTTGTATATTGTGGGATAGATCCGATAAATTCTGGAACCAGTTTATAAATCTTCCTAACAGTTATATAATAATTTAAGCTTAATCTTTTCTTACTAAATGTTTAAGTAAGAAAAGTAAGAAACTGAAGAGACAGAAATAAAATCTGTTATCAAATTAATTTTAAAGTAATTGTAAAAAAAAATTTTGATTGAAGTGTTATGCTACTAATTTTCTTTCAAAAATTTGTTTTATGCAACACTTCCGATTCTGGACTGAATAGGCTAATGTTAGGCAACTGTTTGGCCAATAAGTCTGTCTATACCATAGGTATGTGTTGGACCAGGGGGTCATATTCTATTCGTATTATAAG
This sequence comes from Dolichopus griseipennis, assembly GCA_963082915.1. Taxonomy (NCBI): domain Eukaryota; kingdom Metazoa; phylum Arthropoda; class Insecta; order Diptera; family Dolichopodidae; genus Dolichopus; species Dolichopus griseipennis. The sequence goes on from OY720442.1 coordinate 14,899,757, forward strand.
AATTTATCTTAATGAATTCTATATAAAATTTAAACATAAAATAGTACTAGGCCTTATAACATGTAGAAACGTAATTAATAATTATTGTATTTGAGTGTTATGGTATTCTGTATCTGTGAATTATATTATTCAATTAAATTATATTGTTTTTATTGTTATATTAATGTATTTTTTTAAAAATATTTAATTATTAATATATCAAGTTAATGGTTTAATACTTGAATCCAATGGCGAATGGTAGATGAGTCGAGTTAAAAACCAGAAAAGCTTTTTATTCACATTCACCAGAATAATAATTAAACTATCTAAAATTAAATAACTTTTATATTATTAAATTTAAAAAACGCTTTAAAATTTCAGAAAAAAAAACCTTGAAAATTCGTAAAAATTTAATTTTTTCTTTTTATTTCCCGTTCTTAATAACAAAATTTTTATTTTAAAGATAAAATTTCCAAAAATTTGTATAGTACAATTGTCATTATTCACAGTACGTTTATATCCGCAAAATAAAAAAAAAAAAAACAACAAAAAGAAAATAACAAAAAAAAAATACAAAAGAAAAACATACTCTACTCTTTTCACACAATTTAAAAAAAAAAATAAAAATAATCACAAAAAAAAAAAACCAAGTTTATTTATGCTTGCGTTTACAAAAGTTTGGTAAAGATTTTGCGTGTTTATTTTGCAAATTAGTTATTGTTTGATATACGCAACAAAATGACTTGTTATTATTTTCATGATTGTTGTCATATCATTTGTTTTTTTTTTATTTTTTATAAAAATTCATAAAATTCAATCAAAAAAATATCATCATTAAAATATTTTTGGCTTTATTTCATTTGGTTGTGTTTTTTTTTTTTTTTGGGGTTGACTTGACTTCGATTTAAAAGAGATCAGAAAAAACGCCAACCAAATACATAATAAGAAAATCACGAAAGTAGAATTTGTATTTTGTATACTGATTACTGACAATATATGTGTATGTGTATAGTGACAAGACATTATTTTAAGATAAATCAACAATTTAGTAAAAAATTCATCTGTTGTTTAAAATTTTTTTTATTTTAAAAAAAAATTACAGTACTTCGAAGAAGTTGAGATTCTTAAGTTAAATATTTATCAGTATCTTGGACGGTTCAATACGTTTTAGTATTTATGAACAGGGTGCATTGTATTAATTTTAAGAATTATATTTTTTTAAATAATTGATGTCTTAAATCTTAAAGATTTGAATTCGAATATAAAGGGTTTTGTGAGATGAAAGTATTTTTAGGGGCTAACTGTTTAGTCTGGTCCCACTGTGGAGATCTACAGACTGAACAAAGGACGTTTGAGTCTAATGTGTTTAAATAAAGTGGTTGATAATATCGAATTAAAATTCTTGGAATGGGTTAGAAGTAAACGGTTGAATTAAGTTAAGCTTTGATTAACTGCTAAATGTGAAAAGTTGATTAAATTGCACATTCGAAAAATATAACTTTTCAAAACTAAATTTTAATATGAAAAAACTAAATTTTATAAATAAGTCAATATTTTTGAAAATTAGATAAGTGCAACAGGTTCACCACATTGAAATAAGCTTAAGATCATTACCTATTTGTATATAGAGCACATTATCGAACTCCTTTTCAATGGTTCAAGAACTATTTCCTTAAAGTTTCCTTGGTATAATTTAAAGATTACCAAGTATTAACCCTCAGTTTTCGTTGCCGAAGTCATATAACAAAAATGTAAATTGGGATTAAGTTTATCTATTATTTCATTTATTTTGACAGTGTTTTGACAGTCCGAGATTTTTATCACAGGTATCTTTAAATAATTTTGTTGAAATGGTGCGGTTTTGATGTGTTAAAATCGCACACTCACTACCCAAAGGAACACCGCTCTGTTCCAATAGCGCGCTGTTCCAATTGGTGAATTTCAAACCTTTTCATACACACTTAACAAAAATCCTGAACCTGATAAAAAACTCAAGACAAAGTTAATATTGTTAGTAAAAAAAAGTTTGTAATCACTTATCAGTTTCAAACATCATTAATTAATTTTAATTTAAACTTAGGAAAAAACTTAATCTTATGGGGAAATTAAAAATCCGAAAAAAACTGAAAGAAATTGAAAACTAATAAGAATTAACTACCGGGATGAAAGTTTCCAAATTTATTCTTATATTTTTTTGTCAAAGGAATTCCTTAGCTTTTTAAATTTTCAAATTTTAATAAATTGAAAATCTTTTTATGCCTAAAAGACTAATTTAAAATAATGAACAAAGATTTCCCTAGAGTGCTGTGTCAAAATATATAATTTATAACTTTATATTATGTACAATTATAATATATGTTTAACATTATATATGATTTAGATTTTATAATCTAAAGATATTTTATGTTGACAATTTTTAAAGAAAAAGCTAAGAAAATATATATATATAAAATATACTACATATTATATGGTAACGTACCAAAATCTTGCGAATCAAAATCTCGTGTATTAAAATATCGTGGTTTTAAAAAACTCGCCTGTCAAAATCTCGTGTGACAAAATTTCGTGTTGCAAAATCTCAAGCTTTTTGTAGTTGATAATTTTGTAATTGAAATACTATGAGTATGTAGGAAATATAATTAAGAAGCGATTTTAAGGTTGGTTTCAACATTATTTCTTTAGTGGGAATTTAAAAGTGGAAAGTGGAGACCCTACTATTTTAAAAAGTTTTTTAATGTTTTAATATTGAAATATGTTTGCAAAACCATAATTAGGAGAGATTTGTACGTCTTTTACATAATATGCGTATAATATGTATATGCGAGATTCTTAATTAGGAGGGATTTCAAGGTTGAATTCATAAGCAGGATTTTATGCTTTTTCTAGAATATTTATATATATATGGATGTGTGAGAATCTAAATTAAAAGGTAAAAGGTAAATTAAAAGTTGTATTGAAAATCAGGGTTTCAAAAGCAAGATTTTGAAACGTGTGATTTTGAAACGCAATATTTTGACACTCGAGATTTCGTACCCAACTTATAATAAGTACAATATATATATATATATATATATACTATTATCATATATAATATTAAATTTACGTCACAATTTATGCCATCATTTTTCTCATTATAAATTTTTGTATCTTTTATATTTAATTTTTCCCTCGTTTCCTTTGTTTTAAAAAATTTGTTTTGTTTTTGTTTCTTTTCAAATGTTTATATTTTGTTCTTTTTTTGTTTTTGTTGTTGTTTTTTTTACGTGTTTACTTTAGTTTATACATATGTTTTAACATAAATTAAATATTTTGTTGTATTTTATGAAGGATTTTTATTTTTTATTTTGTTTTTTTTTTTTTTTAAATGTTATTTAGTTTATCTTCATCTTGTATTATGATCTATCCATCTGGTACACAAATTTTCCAAAAAAAAAAAAAAAATTTCCAAAAAAAAAAAAAAAAAAACAAAATATGAAAATAATATAAAAGAACAATTTCCCTTTTTTTTTTTGGTTTTTTTTTTTTTGAAAGGATGTTAGTCATAACATCTTATTTTGTTATTGTTGTTGTTTTTTTTGTTGATTTAACATAAAGGATATACATTACATAACATACCTTAAAACATGGCAAGTTATAACTATATATTTATATATATATATATGTGTATATGCACCCATCTATCTATTATATATATATTTATGTATATTATACATACATAACGTTTTATTAGTATTTGTATAGATATTTAAAGAAAAAACAAAAACTGTCAAGCATAGAAGTTGATAGATTTTTATACCCTCAACTAGATACTGTTATGTTAGGTAAAAAAAAACAAAAAAAAAAAAACAAAAAAATTTAAAACAACAACAACAAAATAAAAGGAAGGAAGTGAAAAATAAAAGAAAAGAGATTTTCTTAAAAAAATATAATTTACGATAAAAAATTTTCTTAGACAAAAAAAATTAAAACAAAATATTCACAAAATGAGAAATACAAAATACAGTGAGTAACAAAATTATATAAATAAAATTCAAGAGTATTAAAATTTTTATTTAATATACAATTTAAAATTGAAAAATCAGTTAAAATCTAAATACATTTTGAAAGTTGTTGTTGTATTCAATTACTTTGAACGATGATGGGTTGTAGAAGTTAATTTTTGAACTTCCTTTTGGATGAAGCAGTGCACGGCAAAATTAGGTGTACCTAATGATATGTGTACCTGAAGGTTAAGAAATTCCTAGTCTTTCGTTTAAGTTAAGTGCCTATTTAAATCGCAGTGACCCATAGACTCTCTGTTTTGTTTTAAGAGGAGCTGGTAAAAAGTAAAACAAACATTATAAAGCTTTAGTGAAGCAATTCGTTAAGGATTCGAACCACTTTTTTGTCACTGGAAATTCCTTGTTCGTGAACTTAAAGAATATTTGAAGCTCATAACAGAATCTGTTTTAAGTTTAGGCTTAAAGTACATAATAAATTATAAGTAAAGGAGTAAATACTTACCATGCAGGTCGAACGATCGAAGGTTTTTAATCTCTTTAATATTTGTCTTGATTTTCCCACTATTACAATAAAACTGCCTTCAAATTTAAATTTTATATTTGGGATAAATTCCTTGAAGGCAATAAAACTTTATATCAAATCAATTTAATTTTTAAAAAAATTTTTTATAAAGACATTGATTGAGGAAGAAAAGATAAAATAAATTAGAACATGATTGTTCACAATTCCCAGATATTTAAATTTTTTAATCTTAAGATTCCTTAGGTCATTTAATAAAAAATTTAATAACTTTCAAGGTTTCCAAGCACTCATTGTATTGTATACATTATTAAAGGATAATGTATACAATACAATTAAGTTTAAATTTTTTATATATTTAAAACTGTTTTGCATATAATAACTTTCTAATACTTCATTAATCTGTAATATTTAAGGATATGTATCCAATATCATGGTTAAGAATGAATTTGGAAAGATAATTTGTAAATTAAGGAAAAGCAAATATAATGGAAGAGGAAATCATATTTTCTTTGAATAACCTTGTTAGTTCTTTCTTATTTTTTAAAATAATGAATCCTACCACAGCAATATACTCTAATAAAGCTTTGGTATGGTGGTATGCTATATCTTTAAAATGAATTTACTGATAGTTTAAGTATAAGAAGGACTATGAGCTTACTTTGATGATATGCCTAATAACAGTTGTATATGTACACTTTGATAATACTATTCGAATGAAGCCCTGATCATAATTAATGGCTTAATCAATAATAAATAATTATATACCTTTAATAAATGCAAGAATATATCAATTTAAACAAATACAAAATATAAACAAATAATTTAATTGAATAATATAACTCACAGATATAGAATATTTCTATATAAACAAAATAGAACTGTATCTACTGAAAGTCTAAGACGTTTTAACATGTTATAAAGCTTACTACTATTTCATGTTAAATTGTATGTGGAATTCATTAAGATCAATTCTAATAACTCGTATATAATATGTGCCCCTGTTCCAACATGTACCTATCGTATAGGCAGGCTTATTTGTTGTAATTTACTTATTAGACAGGCTAAAAAAATAAAACTTTAATTTTGTATTAAAAGCAATTTATTAATATTTCTGTATTGAATAATACCCTGAAGTATTAATAAATATTTATTTATTTTTAAGTTGGTTGAATTGCGGTCGCACACTTTGCTTACACTCTGTGTATCCTATACATACAAAAAAAACATCTTATATCCTTCAAAATTTTTAGTTAATTTTTCATTGTTGTTGTATTTTAACTTAGTATTCCCACATAAGCTGTTGTTAATGCTGGTCATATTTTTTATTAGTACATCAATTTTTTAAAAGCAAAAAAAGGATGGAATGAAAATAAAAATGAAGAAATGAGAGAGAAAAAAAGAAAAAAGATTTAGAACCTTAAATTTTAATTTGTTTTAGTCAATTTTTGTACCAAAGTACACAAAACAAGTAGCTAGTTTCAATTTGTATAAATATATTATATATACTTAAATATAAAGTTTCTTTCCTTCCTCAAGAGGAAAAATTTTTTAAGAGGATTTTCCTTTATACTACTTTTTAAAAACTTTTCTTTCAATACGATGTTAACTATTTGTTTTTTAATGAATTGTTTTTTTATCACAAAGCTAATGTGTCTGTATGTCGTTGTGGTGAAAGTTGGAAATTAAAATTTCAGTTAGTATTTGTTGTCAAATTGTCAATTACTTATGTGACATATATTTAAGTCTATGTATTCGACTAATTTAATGCTTACTCTATTAAAGCTTTCGAATAAAACTGATTAAAAAATATTCTAATATTCTAAAAATTTTTGTTTGACGTTTAAACTCAAAGTTGTGACTTTTATTACCGTTTAACATCATCTAAATATTTCAAAACAAGATCCTTTGCAGCATTTGGCGTACCTAAAAATATTATAAATACAAACATGAAATGAAGGCTTCTTTTAAAAATATTTGGAAACTCCCATAACTATGAAACAGTAAAAAGTATTTTGTACCGAACTGTCAAAATAAAAGCTGTCAGTGACAACAGAAAGTACATTTTTTCATTCAGATTTTTTGGAATATTCAGCAATTTTCCCTTGGCAGACTTATTGGAGTTAGAGTTAGTTTAATTTTAGCACATTTTAGTGATATTCATGATAATCGCGATAATAATCGTGGACCTCAACGCTATCTAATTAATTAAAAAAATTCGGAACACAATCAGTTTCAAATTCCTGCTCAATGCGTGTTGGTGAGAGTTACTGCGTCACAAATAAAAAATCTAACGACAAAATATAACGGAAATTTTTGTAAACTTACATAAACAGGTCCAGCATTTTTAAACCTTAACTCCCTCTATTTTCATAACGAAATATCATTTGTTTTTATTTTATTATTATTTTTGAATTTTGAAAAAAAAAGAAAACTTTTTCATAAATAAATTTTTTTATGATTTTTACGAACACACTCTTTTTTCTCTTTTATCCTTTTTTTTTTCTCTTTTTATTTTGAAAAAAAAAAAATTAAATTTTGAAAAATAGAAAGAGAGCAAACCAATAAAGTGAAAATACCAAATATGATTTGAAAGATGATGAGTTGAAATGATCGGAAAGGATACAAAAGTACTAAAATCAGTATACATATATATATAAGTAATAAAAAAGAAATGTTTATTACATATAGTATATATATACATATATATATATATAATATATAAGTTTATATAATATTATATGTATACAAATCCTTTGAAAAAAAAAAAATGTTATTTGATGCAATCTATAGCAATTTTCATCATTTTCTTTGAAGATTTCTTGTATAAGCATTTTATGTAGATTATTTATTTATTTCTTACTATGTTTACATACATAAATTATTAAAAAATGTAAAAATATATATATATGTATATATTTGAAAAAAAAAACTTATAAATTTAATTTAAAATATTGAAATTTTCATAATTGGTTTTTGAGATACATAGTAATAAATAATTACATTATATATATATTTTTTTTTTATAAAAATTTTACAAATTTGATTTTTAGAATTTGATCTATTGATTTATTATTTAAAAAAATAAAATTTGATATTTATAAAATTTAAGAATACTAGTTTTTTGAATTTCAACAGCAAATATTTAGTATAAATATTTAAAATATAAAAAATTTCAAACTAATAGAGTAATCAAAAGTTGTCGAAATTGATAAATTCTCATATAAGAATGCTGTGCAACTTCAAATGTAAGCAAAGTTGAAATTGAACCTACACTTTCACAATCAACATAATTTTGTGCTTTCAATTAAGTAAAATATCCCACAGAAGAATGTAATTACTTGCTACGATTTCTGTGTTACATATTGAGTCACATAAACAGATTGAAACGAAAATTGTGAAATTTAAGTACCAGTAATTACCAATCACCTGTACCATTATTTGGTAATCATTACTTGATAACTACTATTACTTGATAACTACTATTTTTTTGTAATGGTACTTTAAAAATTCAATTACCCTTACAAAGTTAAAGTTATTAAACAATAAAAATAAAATACTAAATAATTAAAACAATTACAAGTACATATTTTTAAAAAAACTCTTTGTAAAAATATATGATTTTGATTGATTAATTTATTTAATTTTATTTTAAATTTCATGATTTTTTAAAATTACTTGTAATTCTTGTGATAATTCAATATTTTTAGATATTCAATTACTTTCAAATAATTAATTATCAAAAATAATTACAAAAGTAATTCAAGATTCAACAATAATTACAAAAGTAATTTAAGTATCCAAAATAATTACAAAAGTAATTTAAGTATCAAAAATATTTACAAAAGTAATTACTTTCTAGGAATTATCAAGTAAATACTTAATACTTTTTATTAGTAATTGAATTGTCAAAGTACTGTTACATACTCTTTTTAAATGGTAATTAAGAAGTAATGATTACCAAGTAATAGTACTTACCAAAGTATTTAAGTACCATTTTAACTATCACTTTATAGTCTTAAGTAATTATTTATCAAAAATAATAACAAAAGTAATTTATGTATCAGAAATAATTACAAAAATAATTCCTTTTAAATATTTTTTAAATTGTAATTAAGAAGTAATGATTACCAAGTAATAGTACTAACAACAACTTTTGATTACTTTACAGGTTTGATTGAAAAATATACAGAGAGAAGAGGCAGGTTGAAACAAATTGACTTTTACCTGGTTAACAAGCCTCTACAACAAAAACTCTAACGCGGTACTCTAACGCCTTTGTTAACCAGCTGCTGATCAGGTTCCGAAGATTTCCCTAGTAAAAAATTTATATAATTCACTTTTTATTAAAAAAACTTATCGTCTTTTTACTCTATTTTTAATGAACTTTCAATTAACTCTTTAAGATTATTAATCCGAAAAATTCCTTTAAATAGTCTTGAACTAAAAAACAAGGACCTAAATAAAACTCAAATAATTGAATAATTAATTAATTAAAAATGTACATACAATAAATATATAACAATACCCCTATACTTCTAAAATCTGAAATTTCTATTTAATATTTTATTTTAATTTAGAATAAATTTGTGGTAGAAATTTATGTTCTAGTCCCTTGTTTAACACAAACCTCAAATATTCCAAGAAATTTCTATTGTAATAAATTTTTATAGGTATTATATACCTACTATATTATTTATAACAATTTTGAAGATAAGTCATTTAGAATAATTATTAAGTATGAGTTTGGTAGATTATGTAGCAGACAGACAGATGTTACTAAATTAAGTAAACAGAATAATGTAAATCGTAAATGTAAATGTAAATTTTTCACTAAAATTGTAAAAATATTCTGACGCCTACACACATATTTTTTTGACTTTTAATAGACAAATTCGTAATAATTTTTGAGTGAACTTTGATATTGCCAAGAGTTTTTAAAATATGTAAATTATCAAACTTTTACTTCAATATTTGAAGTGTTAATACTGGTGAGAGGGGGGCGGTAAAAGAGACCATAATGTATATATTATATACTTAAATTCATATGCATTCATTCAGAAAAAAAATATTTGCAAAAAAAAATTAACATTAAGTCAAGGACGTATTATAGAATTCAGTATACAATTGTACAAGTATACAAGTATTAAAGTTGCCTACAAAATTAAATTCTAAGAATATTTAATTTCTGGAAATGATTCCTTTAAACAAAAAATCAAGAATGTCAATATTATCCTTAAATTCTGTTTTTTTCCATTTTTCTTTCTTATATATATATATATATATATATAAATATTTAAAAATATGTAGGTATATGTGTATTACATATAATCTGAATGTATACTTATGGATACAATATATTCTGTCAATGAAGAAACTATTAAATAAAGGCAAAAGTTGTTAGCATTTTTATTGGAAAAGTAAAAACTGGAAAAGTAACACCCTTCATTTTCTGTATTTTTTTTTTTTTTTACTTCTGATTTTTATTGTGTTGCCTCAAGGAAATTTAATATGTCAAAAATGTTGGAAACTTTAATATGTTATGTTTTTTATCATAATGTATGTATAGGAACAGTGATGGGTTCAGTTTATATTCAGAGAAATTTTGGATTTCTGTACCGTTGTGAATCATGTAGCATTAAATACGCCTTTGAAGATAGGGTTTTCAAGGGCTTCTTTAATCCGTTCAAGGACTCCATATAGCTCCTCAAGTGCAACTGCAAGGAGTTTTAAAATTAGGCGACCACATAATTTTACGAAGTGCTTTTTAAAGTCCTTAGTTACCCCGTTGCCAAATAAAACCCATATATTGTTTAATCACTTCATCTTAGATATTCCTTTAAAAAGTTTTGAAAAGATCGGACTGTAAGTATTACTGGAAAGTGTACAGTTTTCTAAGGTAAAAGATTTCTTAACCTAATTTGGTTTCTTGAATTAGGATACAGCAAATCACCGAAATGGGTGCTAACGGATAAACCAAGCTTAGTTTTTAGTACTGACCTGAAAAAGATTTAAAGGATTTCTATTTCCCTCTAGAATTTAAATCTAAAAAGTAATATTAGTTTGTTATAAAAGTAGTTATAACTGTTCAGTACATATGTTAGAAGCAATTGTGTGAAGGTAAATTTATAGAATAATTATTTTCCCCTTCTTTTTGCCATTCAAAACTTTATTTTAAAGATTTAGGTGAACCCGCTGCCTTGTTCAAAATATTTTATAAAGTCAGTTAAATACGCATGGTAATTCTCGTGCAATTCAATATGAAACTGATAACCCTACAATATGGTAGACGACCTTTATTACGTACATGAATGTATAAATAAAAAAAAAATTATAAAAAGTATACCTTAATCCGACCCTTTCCATTTGTCTAAAGAAATTATTTTGATATTGAATTTATTTTTCTAGCTTAGTATTTTCATTTTATTTTAATTCGAATACCAAACCATAGAACGTTAATGCCTTGATATACATTGTATTCTTTACATTTTGTTATTATTTTTTCTTACCACTTTAGTTTTAATATCTAAATATCCGACTCTTTATTGCCTTCTAAAAGGTTAAATTTTTTTTTTTTTTTTCCTGATATTTATTATTATTTTCCAATATAAAATGTTTTTTCCCAGAGCTTTTTAGTTTTTCTTTTCTGTTTTTGTGTCTTTACCGTTATACTATTGAAGTGCCTATGACCGGAAAAATATTTATGGGAAAAATTCGTGTCAGAATAATATTTTAACTTTTACTTTTAACTTTCTTTTGTGTTACAAAAAAAAAGGAACAAAATAACAAGTAGTGGGAAAATCAAGGATTTTGGAAAGGCAGCACACTTTAAAAATTAAACTGTGTTCAATAATGAGTTTTGGGTAAAGAGTGTATTGAAAAATAGTTAATAAAGTTTTTTTAGGAATTGTGTTAAAATATTTATTTTACAGGGGGTCTCGTATAAGCACAATATACTTAAAACGTTAGGAAGGGGGAGTAAAATCTATCAAAAATTGTATTCCCCTTATTGTTTGAAAGTTATGAAAGTTTAGAGTGATTTTTAAAAACCATAATTTCCTTAAAACTCTATTTTCTTTTGAAACACCCTGCATTTGCAAACCTTTTTCTAGCATATTTGAAAATAACATTTTAAAAAGCTCTTTAATTATGTACTTAATAATTATATTTCTATCTGCCTCTCAACATTTTTGAGATATATATTTCGTACCATATGGCAACCCTATTGAAAAGAGCATACAGCTATCTCTTGATATTTCATATTAAAAATATACCACATAGAACTTCTGTTAAAAAATTTAAATATAGGGCTTTTTTAAGATATCTACTACGCTATTTTTGAGATACATACTTCTTACCGTATGGCAACCCTGTTAAATAGTGAACCCTATTAAAAGGATAGCTATCTCTTGTTATTTCAAGATTAAAAATATACCTAATAGAACTTCTTTTTAAAAATTTAAAAAATAGGACTTTTATGAGATATATACTCCCCTTTTTTGTAGATATATACCTCGTACCGTATGGCAACCCGAATGAATTGTGTACCTTATTAAAAATATCATACAGTAATATATTGATATTCTTATATTGAAAATATAACTAATACAACTTTTGTTCGAAAATTTTTTAAATTAGGGCTTTTTCGCACTTTAGAGGACTATATCTTCCAAACAGGGCTACAGAAAATAGTTTTTCCATGAAATTTGTTTTGAAATCCCGTTATCAAAATTCTCTCCATTTAAACATTTCAAAAAGTTTAGTAAAACCCATGGACAGTCATACAGAATGATACTGTGTGCAAACATTTATTCCAAATTTTTTTTTCAAAATGCACTAAAAACAAGGATCCTTACAAAAGGATACAAAATTTTTTTTATCACCTTGAAAAAAAAAAAATATGTTTCAAGTATTTTTCTAAGAATATTATAGCGTTCATCAATTTAATACTTTTTTTCTGATATATATATAAATTATATATGTATATAGATTATTTGTTTTAAATGTTTTTGACGGCTATTAAATTGTCCTTCATATGTTATACATAGTAAACTGCCACTTAAGAAACGTTTTATTTATTGTTGTTGTTTCATTTTTTTTTTGTTTTTTTGAAAAACAAATTGGCATTTTCTGTAAAAGGATAATTGTCATGACAAGTTGTCAGTTTTAGAGATGTTCTCATGAAATTAAACAGGGTAAGAATACTTATCACAAGAAAAATTTATTACTAAGCATTCCCGTTCCCGTTCTAATTGAAATGTACATTGAAAAGGACCTCGAAAACAAAAAAAAAATATTTTTTAAAGTCCTTTGAAAAATTTTTTATTTTTTTTTGTGTATAACATTTAAAGGAAAAAATTTTTTTAAGCTACTCTTATTTTGTGATAAGTGATAAGCAATTGATGTGCTCTACTGAATATGTCAATCTTTATAAAAATCTATTTTTAAAATAAAATGAAAATTTAAATATTGAATATTTTTTTAGAATCATATTATAACATATTTCTTTTGTAGTTGGAAAGAATTTTTTGATTGTGACTCCTGGCATTTTGTTTAAATTGAAGCAATTGCTTTAAAATTGCGTCTTATTTATTTTTGAACATCAAGGATAGTATCTAAGAAGTAAAATTTTCCATTTTTAATAAAAGAATTCCATTATGAAGGCGGGTTTTTGTATTTTGAATAAATTTTAAATACTTATTAGATTACATTTTTTTTAATATTTGAATTCTATTTTAAAGGTCTGAATTGAATATCGAATCAAATAAAATCGAATAACGTAGATGGAAGTTGGCAAAGATAGAAGACTTTAACTCAGTAGCAAAGCGAGGCATTGAATAAGAGATTCTGAAGAGTGTATTTTTGAAAGCGTTGCATATTATTATTTATTTATTTATGTAGGATCCTCTACCACACACAATGTGAGAAGTGAGTGAATCTGTCTCCCCTTTTCAGATGTGGCAGCTAAAATTTTTTTATATTATGATATAAACTTTTACGATATCAATTATAAATTATATTTTTTTATTAGATATTTCGATTGAAAAGCCGCCACTACAACCACTGAGCTATCGGTCAGATTGCATTTTATTATTTACGAATAAAATTTCAGCCTTTGAAATAAGTTCGATACAGAGATTGAATACGAAAACCTTTTTTTTTGTAAATACAAAATTCTCCAACCCATTTTTAAACAAATTGGTACAATCCTTATTTTGAATTCTTCAAACTTCAAACATAACACATGCGATGCTAAAGCGGCTTCCGTTTTTTCATACATTTCTGAACAACAAAGCTGGGGCCTACCAAAGCGTCGTTGATCAAATTATTGAAATTCTGACTTTGAAAAATTGTTGTGTTTTCGATTATGCTATTAAATTTTTTAAAGAGTTAGGATTTTTTTAATTTAGGGATTTTGATTATTGATTTCAAGGTATTCACAATCAAGTGTTCAAGTATTTGATACAAGCAAATTATAGGAATAGCTCTTGGTTTTACAATTACAATATAAAACCCACGATTTTTCTAAAAAAAAAATAGTACCAAGATGCTTTTATAGGGATTTGCACTTGATCGTATGTAATTCATAGTCTTGTATTTCAGCCTTGTAGTAGTAATTATTCAATACTGCGTTAGTACACTGATTGTATGTAGTTTAGACTTTTATTTTATTCGCTGCGATTGGAATGTTTATTTGGAATGTTTTTCAAGACGTCAATCCCACTTTTTAGGTCTAGACTTCTCTTTGATCGTTATTCGGGAGAATTAAATTTTTTTTTATTACTCGCTAACCTTAATAAAATTAAAGAAGGAGAAAGCATATAAGTTTATAATCCTTCTTTCGAAAAAACACTTTTAATTAAGATTCTTTAAGATTAAAATAGTATACAATATGAATATATCCTTTATTCAAAATGTCCTTTATATAAAATATACTTAATTATTTTTCTTAATTTTCTTAAATTTATTTCTTCTGAATTTTTCTCACATTAAAATCATAATACCTAAAAGTCCTATTATTTTTGAAATGAATATGGTGTGGCCTTTAAAATTAAATTAAATTAAAATATTGCATAATATAATCGTATAATCATATTTAAAATAATATGATAATTATAATCATATAAGTTTTCATAATGCAATTAAATTCAAGGCATTTTATATAACAATAACCATTGGTACCATAATTTGTTTTTAAAGATTTTTTCATATATAATTTTCTACAGATTAACACTATATGCTATTTTTAATATTATATTTCTTTGTTTTAAATTTATTTTTGTACTTTTAAATATTGTTCTGAGTGTATAAGAGTAATTATCCTGGGCTAAAGTGTTAAGCATATTATAATAAACGTACTTAAAAAAAATATATATTTTTTATGCATAATATGTACCTACTTTAGGTATATTCTGGAAAAACTTTTTGTTTTTCTGTAGACAGCATTGAATATAGGCACTTGTATGTAGTGGACCAGACTTAAAATTTAATATAGTGTTGTATAAGAGAAGGCTCAGACAAAAATTAAATAAAACTACCAAAATATTTTATTTTGTGCATTATTGTATTATTTTTGTAGTATACCTATGTTGGGTTTTTTTAACATTGACCAAATCCTTGTTACTTATAACTTAAAACTATTTTGATTTGGAATTTGAACTGAAATTTTTTCAATGTTTCCTAATTTCGTTTTTATCCGAATTTAAAATAACACGATTTGAAATATTAATTAATTTTATTTTTAATAAATATGATTTTTTTTTTAAACAACACTTACACATACACATTATGAACTTGAGATCCTTTGACTAACTAGTGTGAATTATTCAAAGGACTTACGAAAAACAAAACCGAATAATCAATAACTGATTTCGCGACCATGACTACACCAACCTTGCAGCAGAATTTCAGGTATGAGTATAAAAATAAAAGCGTTGAGAGTGATATTCCAGTGACACCTCACAAAAGGATGCATATATTGGTGATCATAGATGAAACCAATAAAAAAATACCTATAATTTGTTTTATGAAGATGTTATTAATAACGAACTATTTTTGTATGCATTTCATATCCTTTTTTACGCGATTTGTTTTTTGTGTGAATTTTTTCGGAACGTATCTATCGTGTAAAAAAAGAATTAGGCGTACTAAAAAAATTTGAATATTTTTTTTTGAATTTAATTAGATTTCCATTGCAACACAATAATACCAAGAAGCTCTAGAATTATTTCAAATTAAAGTTGACGTGTCGTAGTTAAAAAATGCAAGGGTCTCTAAACAAAAATGTTCTTAAAGCTTTTACTTCTTAAAGCGATAACTTTCCTTGCTATTAAGGATTTTTATTGCTTGAATGGTAAAGTGAATCTGAAGTTAGAAAGATTACGGTATGGCGACAAATTGGGCTTTAAAAATTCTTATTCGTGTAGAATAGTTAAATAACCATTCCAGTATATTTATAAAGATACGTAAGGGAACACGTTTAGAAATAAAAATATCATACTCCTCCTGAGCGTCTAAGATAAATCTCAAATGCCTAATTCTAAATTCGAACATTTAGTGTAATTTAATTATCATTTGATTGGTAATATAATTAATTCCTTTAAAATATAACAATTGATATCAACTTAAAACTTCAAGTTTATAAACAACTTTAAGTTCAATTTTAAGCCTTCCGTTTAATTCTTTAGATCATAAATTTTCTCCCCATTTGGAATTATTTTAAAAAATCACTGACAGTGTAAAGTTAGTCACTTTCGATATTTCGCATCAACAATATAAGCTAAAATTGTGTAAAAACTTTATAAAACTTTATGTCAATCTTTATAAAGCCAAAAATACATGATCTTCGATAATTAATTGTGTACAACTTTCAATTATAAATATTTTTAAAATACGAAACAAAAACTGATACCGTGTCCTGTATGCTATTACCAGTACTTAAATGATAAGTATTCATTCTAAAAACACTGAACTGAGAATTGATAGTGTGTAAGCCGCTTAATTCAGAAAAAAAATGTATAGAGTATTGAATGAGTATTTATGAATGAACTGATACAAAAATTTGTAACAAAAAATTATCAGTGTGTACTTTACTTAAAAGTATTCAATTACCATTGCATTCTGTTAAATAACATTTTACATCATTTTTAGACTTTAAAGTTGAGTACAAAAAAAACCGTTATTTACAATTACTGTAAATATTATGTTATTTCATTATTTAAAAAACTAGCTATTTACAATAATTTTTTATTTTCACATTCTATAGGATAAAATCTTAGAATCTTAAAATTTATTCAAAAATTAAGTAAATATATTTTATTTATATTATTACTGTTATGATGCTTTTTATATTTATCAGATACTTATTTGTATTTAGTTTCTTCTGTATTTGACATAAATTTATATTCTTTTGTTTTTTTTTTTTATTTTTTTTTTTATATTTTTTTTAGCGAAACAATAAGACGGTGTAATATGAGCCAGCCATTTGCTTTTCATTTTCCCTAGATTTATTATAAATAAAATATATAAAAAAAATTATAATATTTTATATTAAATAAGTATATGAAATTATAATAATCATAAGTATAAAAATAAAATAATATTGTAATAAGAACAAATAATAATAACAATAACAATAAAAAACACACAAACAATTATTTGTGTGTGTGTGTATGTATATGAGTTTTATCTTGGCAAATGAAAAGATTGGCTTGTTGGTTATTTTTTTTAATATTTTGTCTGATTTTTTGCTCCAGAAAATTTATACAAAAAAAATATATATATATATATAAATATATATATATGTATATATACATATTAAATTTAATATAAAAGATAGCGAATATTCAAAAGAATAAAAATCCATTAGGAGTGGAATGAGACTCTAACTCTTTCTCCAAGTTTATTTGAAAAGATGTCATAGAAATATTATCTTCTACTTTTAAGCATTTAAATTTTTTTTTTTGTTTTTTATTTTATTTTTATATTCTTTAAATATACTTACGTTACAATAAATTTGGCGACTATATATTATATATATGAATAGGAAAGTGGTTTTATTTTACAATATGTATTGTATAATCTACTTCGTTATTAAAAATAACTTCCATTAGATTGTATTATAAGTCAGATTACAGAGTGTTTCACATATGTTACAAAAGGAAATAAAAAGGCCATAGGAAATAAAAGGTCCCTATGGTAGAAGGAGTTTGATCGCTTAGAGAATGTTATCGGAGCTCCTTCTGAAAAAATATTTACATAACAAAGACTTTTAGTTTATATTAAATTATTATCGTATACTAGTTTAGTCCATATGGTATATAATAGGAGTGGTCCACATATTCTAGATTCAGATAAAAAATAGATTAAGCATATCTTAATTTATCAATTTTTTCAAATATGTGGTGAAAAAAAGCCTTCGGTCCATAAATATAATAAAAAAAAAAAAAAAAAACCAACATAATAAAGCTTTAAATAATGTTAAGGAAAGTGTCGCTTAATCTCGGTTTGGTAAATCCCTGTTTTTTAAATTTCGTTTTTAATTAAAAAATCTCGTTTTGGATATAAAATTAGAATTCTGAGCATTTTACAGAGGGTTGGAGTTGAAATCTTGGTTTAGTAAATCTTGTTTTCACAAAATCTCGTTTTAGTAAATTTCGTTTAGAAATCTCGTTTTAGAAAATCTTGTTTTTAGAAAATCCCTTTTTTATATTCTGGAAAAAGCTGATAATTCTGGTTTTGTATCTAACTCAACAATCCTTAAAAACCAGATTTTTCAATTAAAAAAGAGATTTTCTTAAAAAGCTAGATTTTTCAATAAAAAAATGACATTTTCTAAAACGAAATTTTTTAAAACTAGATTTTCTAAAAACGTGATTTTTCTGAAAAGAGATATTGTGAAAACAGGATTTATAAAACCAAGATTTCGACTCCAACACGATTGTATCGTAAATGTTGTCATATCTTATTTAATTTTATATTTATATAAAATCAAATAAAGTTTCCTATTTTTTAATGGGACAACTTGTAATTAAAATTTCATTTATAATATTTGTTCATAAAAAGGTTAAAGAGTTTATTTAAAAATATTTTTATTAAATGAACTTTAAAAAATTTTATTTATTAAACGAAAATGTTCATATTTAAATAACTAATAATTAAGCTTGTATTATTTTATAAACTGTTATTTCCTTTATTTACTTAATAATTTGAATATCACTTGATGGCTTTGCGATAGATACATTTTTCTTTTTTGGCAGCGACTTTTTTTTTAAAATTATTATGAAGATGTCCTTTAATAACTTTAATTTAAATCTTAAAGTTTAAATTTTAGTTGAATCAGGTTCGCTGTAATAATATTCATTAGATACAACAGTTTTGTGAAAACCTTAATTTATTTTACAATGTCTCAATACTGCATGTAATTGTAAATTTTTAGAAATTCATTAACGTTTTTAATAATTTAACACGATTCGTCGGACTGCATCTTTAGGGTTAAATATGCCATATTGTCTGTTAGATTCAAGAGTTCCAATTCATTAATTCATTCAAGGTAAAAACAATTTTTATTAAAATTTTAGTATTATAAATTTGTTTGAAAAATTTAAATATGCACTAAGTTCGATATATTCTTAAATCAAAATTTCTAACATATAATAAGAATCTTAAGATATATTAACAGTATTTCCTTCAAAAATTTGAATGAATGAACGAATCTTGGCATTAAAGTTAGATTTTATTTAAATCTGAGCATATTTAAGTTAATTTATTAATAGTAAAAGGAAATTAAATATAAATATTAACAGGAGTAATAGTAGTAGACGTTAAGAGCTTCTCATACCTTACATATAGTAAAAAGTAATGGAAGGAAAAAGATATATAATATCTTAAGAAACTCCCCTTGATTAATTGAATTGATGGGAGCTAATTTTTCTTTTCGATTTTCTCATTATTGGAGCAAGGACATCTTTTTGAGAAATACCATCTGAAACAATATGTAATTATAATCCTATGAAATTCTAATAACTACAAGTTTTGTACTTGGACTTTATAAGTTACTCAAAATTATAAATTTTTGAGTGAATTAAAATTCTAATTGAGTGAATTAAAATTCAAAACTTTTTTCAATACTCAAAAACTTATTATTATTGCTAAAAGACCTAATTTTTATAAACTTTTTGTAAATTGGTTTTTTACATAACTAATAATTTATGTGCTTTGAACAATTTTGTTAAAAAAATAGAAAATTTAAAATTGGACAAAGAAGGAATTGACATGATGTTAAAGAAAATATTAACTGACAGTGAATCGAAGAAGAAAATAAAAAAAAAAAAAAGATCTATGAAGCTAGTCCCAAAAATTGTTTTTTTTTTTTTTTTAAATAAAATTTGATTGATGAGAATGTCTATTGAGTCTATTTATAAAAGTTGCAATAGGTTCAATATATAGGAAAATGAAAAACAATAAAATATAAAGGAAATAGAGAAATATATACAGGAACTATATAATATATTTATACTTCCTCTTGAACTGGATCGAATAAAGCCATTATTTTCTTAATATGTAGGACACAGTATAGTATATTTTGTTTTTGTTGTTGCTGATTGGTTTATTATTGTGTCCTGTTCATCCTTTTAATTTTTTTTTTTGTATCTAAAGATAAAAATAAAAAATTTAAAATATTTTTTGTTAAAATTTATTATAACATTAAATGAGTATTCGGTTCTATTATAGGATTAGTATGACTACTCTTAATATTTCATATAGAATTATATACGGAAGTGGGATATAAATATTAATGGGAGTAGTAGTAGACATTAAAAGCTTCTCATATCTTACATATCATAAAATGTAATGGAAAGAGAAAGATATATAAATGCAATTTATTTCACTTAAAGGGAAAACTTGTGTGAATGAAAAGTGTGTAAATTCAAATTCTGATATAAAATCAAATTATATAATTTATAATCGTATATCAAAACAAAATTCAGTTAGTTTTCACTCTTCATAGGTCCCTTCTTTAGATATTTTGTGAAACTTTTGTATTGTAACTTTTTAAATATGGATATAGATATATATTTTGTTATATATGTTGTGTTCAAATATTTAGGTTAAATGTCAGAATGTCAGATAATCTTTTCAAATATATTTTAGTTCAAAAGTTTCTCATATAATAAGGCGATGAATCACTCTAACATTGGTTAGTGACAGTATAAAAGTGTCAGATGTTCGAAAAATACATGCTATGTAAACAAGTTCTCAAAATAACTCATTACTACTTGATATAACCTCAAATCGAATAAAGATGACTGACATATCATTGAATGTTATATCGCCCTATGCATATGTTCGAAATTACGTAGTTTTCGAATGTAAATGGAGAGATATCTTAAACTGAATTACAGCACGAAAACACCTTATATGTCTCTAGAAGTATTTAATATCATATGTTTAAAGTAAAAATCTATATAATTATACTGGAATTGTAATTTAAGTATCGCAAGCAATGCACTCGTGAAGTAGTACATATCATGTGACTCTATTTAATAATTACTTGATTATAATCCCACTGAATTTAAAGGAATTAAGTGCTCGGGTACTAGAAGCAATTCGATCACTGATTAAATAGAAAAGTTGTTATTTTTTAGAAAGTAGTTGCAGTTGTAAACAATTCGCAGGCGCATTTGTATTATGGAGCTTTAAATATCATATGTATCAATGATAAACAATATATGATTGTGCTCCAACTCTAAGTGAATTAGTTACTAAAAGCAATTCGGTTAATGACTCAGAATAAAAGGGATTATAAACCAAATTGGAAATAAGAAATACCTTATGCAGCTTTTTCAAAACATTAAATTAAGAAAATTTTCAATTTGAATTTAACTTTATATTTTTTTTCTATATTGTGTATATTATATACAAATATATATATATTTATATTTTAAAGATAAATATTATTATGCTGTATCTATATGCTTCATTTTTTTTTAGTAGTATCCATTTTTATATATTACGGTTAAGATAACATATAGTAGAATAGATTTATTACACTGAATAACAGGATATAGCCAGTATTTTATAAAAAATAAAATATAAATATTCTAGAAAGTAAAAATTATTAAAGAATTTTTCACTAGTCCCTTTTAATATTTTATTTTATTGTTTTTTTTTTTCGGACCAAAAGATGGTGTTATTGTTTAAAACTAAAAACGTCAGAAATACAAAAACAATTTTTCTAAATGGATGAAGGGATGAAGAAATCAAATGGAAAAAAAAAACAAAAATTAAATATTTAAAAAGAATGAAATTGTCCATTCTCAAACCATAAAAATTAATAGAAACAACTTATGTTAGCAAAAAACGAGGAAGAGTGTAGTAGAGAAGACTGTGTCAACTCTGGGATACCCATATGACTGTTATATAAACATTATATCATTATTATTATAAACATTAATTACTTTTGGCAAAATTTTAAAAATACCAGCTTTATTAGGTGTAGTGTAATGCTCATAGAAAAGAAAGAGTTGTATGGCAGCTACTCGAACTCACTGCAACAGATCTACCAAATTTTGCAGAATCTTTGACCATAAATCTAAACTACTTTTGCCAAAATTTCAGACACGTAGCTGTAATAGGTACAGAGAAATACTCATATAAAAAAAGAAGTTGTATGGCAGCCACCCGAACCCATGGACCAAAATGGCTGGATTTAAATAGCGATAACGGCTATTGCAAAAAAACGAATTTGGAAAATTTCAATATTCTAGCTCTTTTAGTTTTTGAGTTATCGTGCGGACGGACGGACAGACGGACGGACATACATAGCTAAATCGATTTTTTTTTTCGATTCTGATCCGATCCATACACTTGAGTCTATATCTACCCCCCCCTCCTTCTCTGTGTCACAAACGTAATGGCAAATTTATTATACCCTTTGACTATATAGTCATATGGGTATAAATACTGTAATTTAAACAAAGTATATCATAAATTTTGTGAATTGTTTATTATATCAAAAGTCGAGGAGTCTGAATATTAGGTTTTGTAGGAGATAATGGGAGTAAGTTTATGTAGTTGTATGTGACAGATTCCCTGTTAACTCAGAAGTAATACACAAGTACTGAATTAAAGTAGTTATTTTCTCCTGAATTTAATATGAATGGTTGGAAAAAATTTATCAGTATTGTACTTATACATTGAAAGCTTTTCATACTTCCTTTCCGCAAGTTTTCAGTACTTTTTCAGTGGTGAATGGAAGTAGTTTTTTAGCACTTTTTTAGTAGTAAATGGAAGTAGTTTTTCAGCACTTTTTTAGTAGTAAATGGAAGTGATTTTTCAGCAATATTTTAGTGGTAAATGGATGTAGTTTTTTTCAATACTTTGTCGGTAGTGAATATAAGTAGTTTTCTCAGTTCTCATATCTTCAGTTTATCATATTTTTTTTATAGCGTAAAAATTTTTTTGTGGGGTCGTAACTGTTGAACTCAGGTTATCAAGGATATTATGTTTTAAATATATCATTTAAATAATTTACTAAACTTCTGATGTAAAATTAGTTTCATTCGTAGTTGAATAATCAGCAGAGCGGATTTTTGGTTGGGTTGAACATTATATTCAAAGAATTGTGTCTCATGTTCTAGGCGACTTTTGGCTCA
This sequence comes from Dolichopus griseipennis, assembly GCA_963082915.1. NCBI lineage: Eukaryota > Metazoa > Arthropoda > Insecta > Diptera > Dolichopodidae > Dolichopus > Dolichopus griseipennis. The sequence goes on from OY720442.1 coordinate 14,922,913, forward strand.
TTCATCGGAGTAATAATATCTTTGATATTCTATATTATAGTGATTTAAAAATTATCTTGTCTTGAGTTTCAAACTCATCAGATTGATCAATGTTCTTGAAATTTAGCATCTATAAATTGTATTTCTTAATTAGATCTTTAACTTAAATTTTGACAGTTTATCTAATTTACAGTTTTTTTTTCAAATACAATCTAAAAAATATCATTATAACCTATAAGTGTTAGAATTAATTTTATTCTTACTAAATTAATTTTAGAATATTATTTATGTAACCAAATAAATATATAATAAATATACAGTCAACATAAAAAAAATAAATACAAAAATTATTAATAAAGTATGAGCTTTAAAGTGAGTCAAACTCGTGTATCGCAATCAAAACATGATCATAAAGAATATCAAAATTTTAAATTTTAATTTATGCTAAAAGTTATTAATGTAAAATATTTTATAACAAGTTTTACTTAATAAAATTCATAATTATTTATTGTAACTAAATTTAATGAGTAAGAAAATATCTTTTGCATACTATTTACAAATAATAATAAAAAATTTAAGTTTTTATAGTATCAAGAGTCTTTCTCTACAAAACTTAGGATGCAACATATTAATTCTAAAAGGCTGCTATTTAATGGGTCAGTATTTTTATATATTTTTGGTCAATATTTTAAATAAATGGTCAGTAATTAAAATAACATGTCAGTAGATAAAATAAATGATCAGTATGTCGCCGGCTAATATAAAAACGATCAGTATTTTAATTAAAATGTTGGTAGATAAAATAAATGGTCAGTATTTTAAATAAATTATCAGTAATTAAAATTAAATATCAGTATATAATAAAAAAATTATCAGTTTTTATATTTCATTAATTAAAATATGAATTATGAAAAAAACCCTAGTTTAGTTTCTAAACTAGGATTTAGTAGTTTCTGATGCATCAAATGCTATTCGTAATGCATTTGTTCAAGTACTTGGCAAAAATAAGCGTGAAATTCAAGGTGAAATTGCTAAATTTATATAGAAGTCTTCAATGGAGCAATGTAGTCAAAAACTACAAGAAAGGTTCCGACATTTTGGAAATTTAGTAAAGCTTTTGGAAAATAAAAATCAAACCATTCATCATCAATGGTACAAAATTATTGACTACAATTGAAAAATCAAAAGCTATTAGCGATCACTTCTATTCTAATCAAAACACAATTTCGAATACAGTTGTCAATCAATGATACGTTAATTATAATATAATAATCAAATCAATAATACATTAAATATTAATAATAATTTAGTTTTCACTGTAGCAGATCAAAATTTAATATCTGTAACAGAATGATTCAAGACATATTTTTAAATATCACTAGCGAAACAATTTGAGATAAGTCTAAAAAAATAGCACCTAAATTTTTAAGAGTTATTTTTTAGAAAGCAGGTTAAAAGGTGGAAATTTTTTAATTTTCCTTGTTATATTCTACTACAAAATCTGATGAACCAACTAAAATGGAGCTCATTAAAAAAGACCAATATAATTCAAAAATTTAAAATCACATTCCATTTCCAAAGCGAACTAGGAAGATGGTTTTTATACAAACACATATTAAACCAATTGTTACTCTTCAATCTTTGCAAACAACTTTATCGGACATTTTGTTTTTCTAAAATTTTTTAATAAATTGCGTGAATTACGTGAACATATGCAAATGATTGAAAATATATTTTCAAAATTAATTTAAAGTTTTTAAATCACCTATTATAAGTCACTTTTGAAACTAAAAATTTTGAAGATATTATACAAAAAAAAAATAATAAATTTAATTTTCCAGATTTTCCCATAAAAATGCATTTATCTAAACTCAAATTTCTACAAAAATAAAAGGCTATCAAAAAAAAAAAATTTAGAATCTATTCTATAATATAAAATATCCATTTTGCATTTAAATGACAAAATTAGTGATTTATTAATGTTCTAAAGTTCGTTTTCCCATGAAAATTTAAATGTACACTTCAGTGTAGGCAAATTGCCAAAATTGTTTTAATCAAAAAATAAACAACAACAAACATTTTTTAAATTCATCAGACTCAGGTGAAAATTTTTCAGATATGTATTCTTGTTGATTACTCTTACTCTTACGAAAGTATGTATAGTGTTGGAAAACATATTCAGTTTAATGGGTATATCGAGGTAAAAAAATAAAAAAACAAATTTTGTATCCATATTTTTCATATAAACGATTGTACCTATAAATATTAGAATTCTACGTTATACGAGTATTAATATTCATTGTGGGTCCTGGAGGATAGTAATAAACTAAGTTTAATATTATTAAAATCAAACACATGTTGCACAATATTTTTTTAGTTTTTGTTTAAGTTAACGATGAATTTGAATGAAACGATTTTCGTTTTAGTAGTGGGAAGTATTAAATATCGTATCGAAAGGATCAATTTATAGTTTGACAGTTTTAATCATATTCATTTACTTTTCTTGTTTGAAAATTATTTTTTGGATAAAACAACACAACACCAAATTGATTTAATCCAATTTTAAAACTTTTTTTTGGAAAATGTGTATAATAATAGACAAAATTTGACAATTTAAATATTTTTGTTCTAAAGATAAATTTATGTTGAAATTTTATACATGTGTATGTGTAGAGACATATTTGAAGAATTTAATATGTATGGTATCTATATTTAGGGTATAGTTTGAAACGTGACACAAAGTAAATTATATTTTTAATCTTGAAATGTATTAAATTTTACTAGATTTTTTTTTTATATGTTTGCATACATACATACAAATATATTTCATTATATCATTATATTTCTGTATATTTTGTTGAAGAGCATCTGTTAACTGATGAGCAAAAACTGTCATAACATTGTTAATCTAAGGTTATATTAGTCAAATAAGACATTTCGAATTTGACTATCGATTTTTAAACTTCTGTAGGTACCAATTTAACTCCTATGATTGTTAGTTTTTACCAAATTGGTTTTGAGAGATTAAGATGAGGAAGAAAATACTTTGGAAATATTTGAGAGTTTCAGAGTATCCGGGTTTTACAAGGGTATATATATATATGTATAAATAATATTCTGGTGCCTAAGTAATTAATCATGTGTGTAAAAATAACGAGGGTTAATTTTAAAATCTTACACAAGTCACAGAGGAAGATCCAACCAAAGCATATAGGCAAACCATAGATACATATACTATAGTGATTACCAATGCTTTAGTTTATGGATTTTTAGAGAAAAGCTCTAGATTTTCTCAAACCTTTTAATATTAAAAAAACTCGAAAATTTTCTAGTTAGAAATGGATGCACTCGAAATCTTGGTTATTATTTGAAAATCACCTTTTTTAATGATCTGGTTATGAGCTGATATTTCTGATTTTGTATCCAACTTTAAAATTCTAGAATTTTTCAAATGAAAACGAGATTTTTCAATAAAAAACGAGATTTTCTAATACTAGTATTTTTAAAAAATGCGGAATTTTAAAAAAAAGCGAAATTATTAAAAAATGCAAAATTTTCTAAAACGAGATTTTTGCAAAACGGTAAATTTTCAAAAACTAAATTTTAAAAAACGCAAAGTATTCTAATACAATTTTTTTCAAAAACTTGAAATTTTCTAAAAACAAGATTTAAAAAAATAGGATTTATTAAACTGAGATTATATGACGCTCCCACATTTTCTTATTATTAGGTACTTATATTAATTATAAAAGTTACTTATATGAATACTTTGTTAATATTAATCGTTTTTGAATATTTTTTAATTTAAAATTTTTATACCTCATGTCCATTATTTTGATATTTTAAATCTTGTAATTTATTTGTCTTCTAACTTTTTTCTGTTATCCTAATAAAAATGCCTTTTCTAAACAAATTCATTAAAGTTTATGAAAATTTTGCTGATTAACACCAGTTACTCCAATTTGAAGCTTTTAAATAAAAGTTACCTTTTCATTATTCTATTTAAACATCTGCTTGCATAACCTTCCAAAAAGAACTAACCTACTTATTTTATTGTTTCACCTACTAATTTTCTAATCCCAAACAATTAAAATATTTGATCTTTTGTTTTTTTTCCAAATATTTAATGAACCTACTCTTAATTTACTTTCCTTATCCTTTAAAGGATATCTTCCTTTAACACCAAATTAAATTCTAAACAATATATAGAAAGAATCTATAGGTACTACATACCATTTTTAAGTTTTCAAAAAATAAAAAAAATTTTCAGTTTATGATAAACAAATTTTAATGTAATAAAAGGAAGTTAAAATTATATAACTATACACATATAGAAATTCTTAAGTCCTGAATATATTATATTAGACACATTTGAGTCCAGGATACACAAAAGTAGTTTTGTTTATTTTTTATTATTTTATTTTTTTGGGTTAAAGGTAGCTAATTTTAATTTTAATGCTAATGAACTTCACACACACAGTACCTACCTTTTATTATGCGTTATATATTTGTGTATGTATGACCTTAAATATAAAATTAAAAAAATTTTTTTTTGTTTTTTTTTTCTATTTGCATAAAAATTTATACTTGAAAAATAAAAATTAAAAGACAAATATAATATTTATGTAAATATTATTATATATTATATAATGTAGTACTATATACATTATATAGTTAACATATAATACATAAAAAAAAACTAGGTAGTAGTAGAAAAATTTCATATTCATAAAAAAGTAGAAAAGTTTTTTTTTTCTTATTTTTCCTCCTAAAATTATGCAAACACATGTTGCTTATTTTTGATAAAATTTTTCGTTATGTTTATTTTTTAACTGTTTGTCCTTGTACTTTTAAAACAAAAACAAAAACAGAAAAAAAAAAAGAAATAGAAAAAAAAAACAACAACAACAAAAAAAAAAAAAAATAAAAAACAAAATACACAAATATATAAGAATATAATGAACATAAGAGTTATGAAGTGTTTGTTAGTATAACTTAGATTTTTACTTCTATATATATATTATTTAGATAATAATATGTAGAATAATATATACATATAATATGTATTATACATTATGTATATATGTATATGTAGAATATTATGTAGCATCCAAAAAAAAATTTTTCATTCTATTTTTGTATATAAAATTTATGTTACTCAATCATATATGTACAGTAGTATAATAATAATATATGAGATTATACAAAAGTTTTATTTATGTATTAGTATAAATTATGCTCAGGACTATCTTTAAAAGTTTATCTGCAAGAAATATTTTTTTTTTTTTTATTTTATTTTGTTTATTTTTTTGTTTTTTTTTGCACCAAAAGAAAAAAATTAAAAAAAAAAATTCAATGATAGAAAGAGATAGAATTATTGTGAAGAGTTAAAAGGAGGTCTAAGGATTTAGTTTAGAAGGTTTGAGGATTTAAATTAAAAATAAAATTAATCGTTGTTCTGATATAAGAGTATTGTTAGATTTAACAAGTTATTTATTACATTAATTAACCAGGTTTAGGAAAAATTTAAAAAATAGAAATTGGAGAGATTTGTAATACAAAACATTTTTATTCGGAGTCTTTTTAATTTAGGTATAAAGATTACCTATTTTAAGCAGTACTTTAAGCTGTACTTGGAAATAGTTTATATAGAATAGTGAATGGAGTATGGGTGGTGCAACACAATTGTAAGGATCGATTCATTTCACTCTCAAATAATTAGTAAGTGTGTGAAAAATCTACTGTAAATCTTTAAAATTCATGAACTTCTGGAATCTTCAAAAAATAATTTTCTTAAACGTCAAAAAAGGACATTCTCTTGACCCTCGCTCATTCATCCTGTTGTCATTCTGTTAATAAAGGGAATGTCCAGTGTCCATTCAGATCGTCTGGGTTTTCTTCGAACATTTTACAAAATATCTACTCTCTTTAAATAACATAACGGAAGTATAACTTTTAAACGTAGGACTTATAAAAATTTTATAAGCATTTACCGTTACATGAATCAAATTACTTGCAAAATAATAAATTTTACAATTAGATTGTTCTTCTGTTTCCCGTATCTCTCTTAAAACTTTATGTATAATAAGCTCCACTATATTTCAAGACAAACTCTTAATTACCTAGGCCTAGGGTCAATTTTAATTACTTAAAACCTTCATACTCATGTATATTCTTTAAAGACGTCGCTGCATACAGTTCAAGATCTTCGTTAATATTAAAAATCTCTCAATTCCGTATGTACAATTTATATTACAAGTAAATCAAACTAAATTTAACAATTTCTAAAAAAAATTTACATAATTTTAGTGTTTCTAAATTTTCCGAAACAAATAGAAACTTTTACTATTTAATCAGTAAACATTGTCTCTACTTTCTGTAACAGATTTCAATGTTATAAAATAATTTCTGAACATACATACATAGATATTATATTTTGTGTATTCTTAAATATTGATAAACTTTTAAGTTTATTTAACTAAATCTTAATTCAAAAACTTAGCTTTTGTTTTTTTTTTATTATTTTTATTTTATGAATATATTATATTACATAGTTCCAGTATCTATATAAATAGTTGTTATATGTATGTTATGTATAAATTTTTGTAACATTATTAAATCAATAAACTTTTCTTTTTTTTTAAAGCACTGCTTAAGTGTTCCTAGTACATTTTACTATGTTATGACACCCCAGTGCATTTTGTTTTGTAACATATTATTCGGGTATATTAAAAATGCAACTTTATATTTTATTTAAATATATAATATAATAAATAATAAATTGCAATATATTATTTACTATATATAGAATTTTAAATTTGTATTGTATTTGTCTTCAAATAAAGTGAGAAAGTTTAAAACATTGTTGAAATTAATTAAGTTTTTTAAAAAATTTTAACAAATGTCAAAATGCGACATCAATTTGTTATCACTGAACAGGTAGCCACACACCCAGAATCAAATGGGACTTAAAATTTCATTAAGTCATTGTGAATAATTGTCTATCTTCTTTCTAACGATACTTATTTCCAAGGCAATCTTTTTAGTTTAGATATTTCCAAAGGATGTTTACTATTATCGTAAGCTTATATTTGGTTACGTATTTGAACCATTGGTATAACAAATATCCGGAGTTGAAAGCCTCTCGGGGACGTATGACGCAAAAAATAAACCAAAAGTCAAATAAAAATAAAATTCCAACTTGTTTCCATTTGAATTTTTGTTTCATTTCTTTTCAGGATGTAGTTCAAAACTTAATCCGAGCTTAAAAATATATGGGGGAGTTTAATCTCATTTTAAAGGGAGTTTTGGTTTATCTTCAAGAGATTTTAGTTTATTTTTTGAGTCATAAAACCTCGGAGAACTTTTATAGTAATAACTACTTAAATTTTTCAATTTATTCTACTTGATCCATTATCTCAAGCCCAACTCCTAAAGTTTCCTATTTTAATTCAAATCCCCAAACCAAAACTGTACATTTGTATGAAAGACCGTTTCTTTAAAGTTTGATATTAAAAGAATATGATTTTAGTGTCTTAAAGTCACACAGTACCTATAGAAACTTTGCACAGTTCCAATGGGTGGCTTTTGATGCATTCTATGACCCTATGAAAAAATTATTCTCCGGGAGTCGTTTGACACCTTTCTCATATCGGCATTTGAACAATTTACACTTCATGGACTGAATAATAACGTATTTCCTTTAAAAGGACTTAAAGTCCAATCCAAGTCCATTTCGTAATCAAAACATTGTTGCAATTTTTTAAGAAGCTTCATATTTTTAAATAATTATCACGAGATTTATCTTCTCATCATATTCCTTCTCTAATACTCTATTATCAGATAATGATTTCTTAATTTTATATTCTGTAAATAAACTCAATCATAAAATTGAAAAATAATAAACTTTGACAAAATATATAATAATGCTTCCTGCTTAAATTTTGTTTTTTCTTCTTTCTCAATACTTTTTTTTGTATGTATGTTTCAAATGTGAGTTTGTGTGTAAGTGCAATTTTATTTGTTAATTTGGTAAAAAAAAAAATAAATTTTTTTTTCCTTTTATATTTTGTCTAAGTCCTGTAATTATCAACAACTTTTATATACATATGTCATTTTTTATGAAGTACTCAGCAAAAATCAAAAAAATATTAAGAAATATAAATATAGATGAATATGTATGTAATTACTTTTTATACCAAAATTTTTTGTTATTACAATGAGTGTCAAAAGTGATTCAAGATCTAAATTATTTATTTGTAAGGAAGGAATTTTATTTTAAATGAACAGTCGTAAGTACTTTAAGTAAGTACAAAAATACTTGATGGGTAGTTACAATAAAAAACTTAGGTTTATAGCAAATAAAGATTGTACTCGATTTGCTCCATTTTACTCCATTTCAATTCCCGAATTTATAAGTTACTATGTATTCCATAGGATAAAGATAAATTAATTTTAGTAGAGTAAAGCTGCATCATCCCAATTCTTACTCAAATTTTATAACTGAGTTTTTTTATTGAATCACATAAAAATTACAATAAAAAATTATTTCAAAGTAATTTAAATAAATAATTTTAAGTGTATGTACACTTTTGACACTCATGGTATGTCTATTGATTTTGAGCTGAATATCCATTATAAAAATGAAATTATCAGTAATTTACTACGCAATGCGTACATTTAACAATGTGACATAAAGAATATTATTATGTTATCAAATCATGTATATACAGTTACGGACATATATTTAAATACAGTTGTATCTCTTGTGTTTTCTGGAGAATTTTTTTTAGGGTCAAAAGAATATTTTAAATAAGACAAAATTACTATGGTTACGAAAAGTTTAGGTGTGTATCTTTATTAAATTATTTTTCTGATCAATCTATTGTCAAAAGTTTTGTATAAATTATGGTCTGTCTATACCTTTTTTATTTACTATAAAATTCTAATTTCTGATCTTGCTGCATTGATATACTTTTATCATAGGGTGCTAAGCGTAAACCTTTTTAAGGTTTTTAACTTTGGACTAAATGTAACTTCAAAACTATATTTTTAAGGTTTTGAGTTGTTTTTTAATCCAGACAAATGATTTGACAAATTTCAACTTCAAACTTTAGAAAACTGTAGACTTAGTTAATAGGATATATCACTGTCAGATAATTAATAAATTGACTTATAATTTTGTTAAAGTTCCTTTACTTTCAAATTATAGGTTTTGGATAGTGCACTGCAGACCTAATGTTTTAGGCTGTGAAGTAATAGGACAGTTTGAATTTCTTCTATACCCCACTCATTATCACTGTATACAGTACATACATATTATTTTAATATAATTAAATTGTCACAAATTAATTGGCTATAACTGTAAATACACTATTATTATTATTTATCATGTATTAAGATTAACATGATAATATTTTCCTTAATATTATTTTTTAATGAAATCAAAATATTGTCATTGTTGGTTTTTCTATTTCATTCTTTCATTACATGCCGTTAGCTGATATTTTTTTATATTTCTTTCCTATTTACTCACATTGTATTGTGTATTGTATTTTGTATTGGGTTTTGTTTTTTTTTTTTTTTGAATGTTCATCAGTTTTCGATTTTTATTTTTTTTTGTTTTGCATTTTTTTCTATTTATTTTTTTTTTTTTTTGAAGAAACGGAAATTTATTTTTTATTTGGGTAGTAAAAAAAAATAAAAAAACGAAAAAAAAAAGAAAAGGAAAGAAAGAGAGATAATTGGTAAAAGAAAAGTTGATTTAGTTGTTGTTGTTGTAATTTCTTCCTTCAATTTTCTTTCTCTTTCTTCATTTCATCGTACATGATTATCCTTTTAACTTTTCCGGACTTATATTGTTCGTTTATAAAATATTTTTTTCCTTTCTCTTTCTGTTTTTTTTTTCTATCTATTTTCTTTCTCTTTCTAATTTGGTTTTTTTCATCATTTTGTTGCCATCAACAAGTTTGTGATCTTTTTTATTATACAATGATATTTTGTTTTTTCGTATTCCTTTCGTTGTAGTTAAGGTCTTCTCGAACTTCAGCTATACTCTTCTACACTTTCAACTATCTCTTTCTTATTTTGTTGTTTTTTTTTCTGATCTTTTCTTTTGTTTTTTTTTTTTTTTGTGTATTGTGCTTTAATGCGTAACCAATAATCAACGAAAATAAGTTCGGTTAATACGTACTTATGTCATCAATTTTCCCCATTTTTGTTGTTGTTGTTGTTTTTATTGTTTTTCTCATGATTTTCTTTACTTTGGCTTTGGATCTTTTTCCCTCTGGCTGATTGTAAAAAAAAAAAATTGAATCTGAATTTGAAATGTTTATTGGAAAAATTTTATTTTATATTGGATATTAAATGTACTTGGAATCATGTTGTATGTGTATGTTCAGGTAATTTAGGGTTGGATTTCAAGATTTCGTTTTTATTTTGTTGTTGTTTTTTTTTTTTTGTAGAATGAAATAAAAAGGATAATTTTTACAAATTATACTTAGTTTTCAGCTGGGCGAAGAGGAGAGATGACCGTGGGGAGGGAATTTGTTTCTTTTATTTTCAATACCGAGATTTATCTTTTAATGGTATTAAATTACATATTTAATATACATACATTACATGAATATGTGTATGTAACATTATAACTTGATTATAAATCGTATATAATAGGATAAGATTTTAATGTTTGATAACATATAATATGTATCTTATAGGTTGTACGAGATATACGAAATGTGTCTATATGTAAGTTATGCTTTGTATTTACCAAATGTATCTATAGATTTTATATTGTATAAAGTAAAATTAAATTGGATTAAATACTAATATAAATATATGAATTTATATATTTGTAGATTAATTTTTATTTTTATCCTAAAGAAATTAAATTAAAGTGAATCTTCTTTAAGACAATAAAATGGGTGTTTTTAATTCAAAAGATATTATATTGTTTTTTTTTATTAATTACTTTTATAGATAATTTTTTCGATTAAATATTTACAGTTATTTGGATACATTTTATTTATATGTTATTATTTGTGTTTTTTTTGTATTTTTTCGTATGTTATATTATAATATCACAACTTAAATTCATTTTAATTGGTTCTGTTAGACGTCTAGCAGACATAAGATATTTTTTTGGGTATTTTTTTTTTTGATATGGGGCTTAGAGAATGTGAAAAATTTTTTATAATAAGAATTAATTTTTTTAATATCTTTAAGATATTATATAATTAATTATTGGATTGCGCACTGGTGTAAAAAGTTTACTTCTGACAGAGGGCTAATATAATATATATTCTGTTTTAAAAATCAGCTTTTCTACAGCTTAATAACAGAGTCACCTCAAGCAACAACCACTATTCAAATGAAGCCTTTACTTATCTGACTTTGAAGAGAATCACTAAGAGTCGATAGGATGAGAATGATGAATAGGCAATAATTATCATATTAAATATCAATACATAGATGGTTAGGGTTTCGCTAAGGGAAGAACATAGATTTAAATGACGCCATCAAATAAAGGTACTTTATATCTCGATGTTTCCGAATAAATATGCCATTACTTCCACTGGAGCCATCTAGTGGTCGAAAAGTGCATTACAAAATTTTCTAAACATTTCCAAGAATTTTAATTAATCCGTTATATTTTCACCGTTAGACAATAAACATGTGATGACGTCATGTAAATTTATAATCCTCCCTTAGCGAAACTTTATAGACATAAATAACAGAAAGAATTTTGAGTTTATACTTATAACTCAAAGATATCTAATTAACCAAATATATAATGTACAATTTTCTATTATGCATTAATGTTACAAAATTTACTTAATTAAAACATTATTTGAATATATTAATGAATGAAAATGTATTGATTATGTATTGATAAGAATTGGATACACTTGGATACAAGTAATTAAGATTATAGTATCATATCATGTAGTAATTATGTGTGAATTGAATTACACATCAATTCTAATAATAAGAATATTGTATTTTCAACACTTTTTAAAAATCTCTTCTCCCCCATTACCTTCCCAATCTTACTAACATATACAATTCCATAAGGATTATCTACCTAAAAGTTCATTAACTACAATGTACATAATACACAAAGTATCTACTAAGTACAAGATACATAATAATGTCTAAATAGAAATTTTCAATAATGTAGTATTTTCCAAATTGAAACTTTGTTATACATATGTATGTATATTAAAATATATGTATATATTAATATCACAATATATTATACAATCTATACTTACTTATCATCGGTTTGTTACTGACCTATTTTTTATTTTGAAAATAATCTTATTTAATACTTATTTTATTTATTTATTTTTTAAGTCAAATTTTCACAACTTTTAAAGTTTCAAAATTTAAAAAAAAATTTATGTATTTTTTGTTGAATTCTTTTAATAATTTTGAATATGGATTATCTATTATTTTGTTGAATTTACTTAAAGTTTTGAAATTTAAGTAAAAAATGGATTAAAAACTAAAAAATTTAAGAATTATTTAAAAAACTTTTTTTTTTTTTTTAAATTTTTGAATTTTAACTTTAGATTGTTCTAAAAACTTATTGCAAAGTTTTAATTTTTTTTTTTTTTTTGATTGACTAAGACAAAAGTGCTTAGTTTTAAGCTCGAAGAAGTATTTAAGTACTTTAGTAAGGACAAGTAATCTGCAACGTAATTATGAATTATAAAATGCAATCATTATTGACAGCCTGTAATCATGTTATTAACAATCCTAAGATTATTTCCGGTATAAGAATATTGTGTATTGAGTACTTCTTAATCCTAGTTTTCAAGTACATATTGCGTAAACTGTCGACCCTGCAACCTGGCAGTTGTTGAACTAGCAAAATAAGTCAGATTTAACAATAAGTAACATTTGCACAAAGAGGTCTCGCTAATATCCCATAAATGCTTGGAATCCGAAGATTGCTCTGAAGATTTCCTATATTAAATGATGTCAAATATACAGAATACATATATGAGTGACTCGAAAACATTGAAAGTCAGCTAGCCAACCTAGGTTTGTGACCCTGGCTTGCCTAGACTTTGAAAAACTTAAATCACTCCTCATTAAATAAAATAAAAAATAAAGGCTCGTACTCGTATATGAAAAGTTAAGTCTTGCAAGGAAAGCTTATAGAAATTTGGAAAGAAATCTTGGGAAAAGGAACTAAAAATTATGGACTAAATAGGAAAACAAGGAACCCTATTTAGGTTATTGTTATTTAGTTGGATTTCTTTTTAAAATTGTTTTTAGACCTTACAGTACAACTGTGCTTAGGTTTATTAAGTGGGGTTTTTCTGTAAACTCAAGAACGACAAATATGTATATTTTATTTGAATCCTTTCAAGCACTTAAAACATTATTACTGAGACATTGTGTAATAATGAAAGTCATATAGAATCGGAGCTGTTAGTACTGGTAAGTATTGGTAAATACAGCTAGTACTGATTAAGTACTCGTAACTACTGGTAATGTACTACTAGTTGATACTGGTATGAACTGATAAGTACTGGTATGAATTGGTTGGTACCGGTAAGTACTAGTAAGTACGGTAAAATAACCAATATTGTTACAGGTACTTACAGGTTTTTTTTCAAGAACCGGTAACAATACTTCAATTGTACTGTATATTTTTTCCATTATCAGTACCGGTACTCGACAGATTAATTCAAAAACATTGTAATTGCATTAACAATTTTTATAAAATATATTATCGTCCATATGTGTTCCATTTTACAAATTTACCACTTCAAAAGCTTTATTCCAATCCTTTTTTTTCCATATAATTATCTATTATTCTTATTTAAGAGTATCTGAATCTGAATGCTATTACATTTTAATTCAAAATAATTATACAAAAATAAAATATAATAAGAAACAAAATTTAAAAATCAAATTATTACACATATACAGCCTCGTATATTCTTATGTTCTATAAATTTTATTCTAGGTAAAAATTGTATATAGTATAAAAATCTACTCCTTTTAAAACCAAGTCCTTATAAATACACACATATACATACTATAATAGTATATTGTATATTATTTTTATTTTTTTTTATTTCATCCTGACCTAGTTTATATTTATATACTTAAATGTGTGTCTTATGTATTCTGCAGTAAAACTTATTTTATAATTTATAACTACTATACTACTACTACTATATTACTCTTATTTTAAGTTAAAAAAAAAAACTTCCAATGATGTCTTCAATTTTTTTTTTTGGTTTTTCTTGTGTCTCTATAAAATTTTAAAGATTTTTAAAGTAAGTTTTTTTTTGTACTTGCACAATAAGACAAAGTTACATTTTTTTTTTTTTTACTTTAAATTATATTTTAAAGAAGTTTAAATTTTTTTTTTTTGAAGAATATAAAAGTTAGGTAAATTAGTAACATTCTTTTAATAAATTTTAACCTAAATTTACTCAACCTTAATGCTTTTTTTCCTTTCTAAAAATTGGAATTGCTTTTTAAAAATTAGAATTTCCAAGATAATAGAGATAAAGGCTTTTTTTGAGTATAAATTACTTTAAATTGAATACAAAAGCAATATTGAATTAAGGGCAGAGTACTTTTGTAACACACAACTACATAATGAAATTAATTTCATTTTATTAATTTTTTGGTAAAAATTTTATTCTTACAAGATTCAAAAAAATTTTTAAATAAAATGAGAAGCAGATTGTTGGTATTTTTGGTTAGGTACATAATACCAATAGTACTGAATTACAAAATGGTGAGTGAATAAACTTTGAGTAGTTAATGTAAGTACATTTTTATTAGATAGTGAAGAATACAGGAATAAGACATGTGCTGTGCAAACTATAGAAAGAATACTTTTGTAATCACACCTTTAATTCCTTTGAAATATTTTTTATTAGTTACAGGTGCTGTATCTAAGCTGTTGCTGTATACCCCTTTTTCAACAAATTATTTGAACCTTGATTTTGTAAGCTTTTCTAAAACTAATTGTACACATTTTTTCAAATTTGATTTTATTTCAAAAATTAACACATTTAAAATAAAGGGAAGCGTTGCTCCCCAAACGCCCTCTATGAAATTATTCAATTCAAAATCAATTCTTTTTCTAGAATTATCGTTTTACGTTCATATTTCAGACTCACTTCGAAACATTGCGTGCTTAGAAGTCAATTACCCAGTAATCACATTAGAGAAGAAGATTTTCTTGTTCTAATCCTATAACTTTAGTAATGTTTATTTTGCTTTGTTTTATTAAAAATTTTATTAATTCTCAAAATTCGTAAATGGTGAGACTCAAATTTTACAAAATTAGATATAAAAAGTTTTTCATTAAAATTTAAACGCCTTCTTTAATTTTTTATGGCACAACCCTGTGAAAATTTCTTTAATATTATAACCTATTTTCAATGTGTACAAACATCTTAAATTTAAAATCCTTCACACTACAAATGATTACAAAATTAATTAGAATATAATACAAAAATATTTTCTTTAAAAAACAATAAATTTAGGAAATTAAAAAAATTATTTTGTAATTAATATTATATTTTATAGGTAGTTACCCTTCTGATTTTCTTCTCAAACATTGTTTTGAATCAAATTTCGGTACAAGAAATTTTTCAACCTATTAAAATTAAATGAAGTTTTCCATTCTAATAAAATATAATTTATATTTTTCTATAATTAATAAAGACAATCACCTGATTCTTAAAACAGTTTTATAGCAAAAAAAAAAAACATAATGAAAAGTACAAATAACTAGATTTTAATTAATTATATGCAATAAATGTCTAGACTTGTTGACCCTCACTTTCTTCGTTTGTTTATACACCTTTTTTTCCCCTACACAGCATTTGTTTTCCTTCTCCATCAAATTCATAATAGCTTTTCATTGAAAAATCAACGTAAATAACAATTGTGATTAATTTAAATGAATAAAATACAAATTTTTTTTTAAGTGAGAAGAAAGAAAAATTGATAAAAAAAGAATGAAAACAAGAAATAATAAATACGTTTTGTAATTCGGTCATTTACTGTATTATATTTTGTTCCTTTCTTTTTTGTTCCATTTTGTTCCATTTTTACTTTCAATATTTTGGCAGTCAGCCAACTAATGATAACGGTCTTAAATTTAAAATTGGAGTAAAAGAGAAAATAATAATAACAATAAAATTAAAAAAAAAAAATAAATTGTTTAATATTATTCTTTTCTGTATTGTACATTATGAATTAAATAGACAAATATAATATAAAC
Organism: Dolichopus griseipennis; assembly: GCA_963082915.1. NCBI lineage: Eukaryota > Metazoa > Arthropoda > Insecta > Diptera > Dolichopodidae > Dolichopus > Dolichopus griseipennis. Next base: position 14,939,159 of record OY720442.1, read on the forward strand.
AGGGTGTGCAATTTTAAGAATTGCTTTCGGAGTGAAATTGAAAAAGGAATTTTAGGAAACGAAATGGAAAAGGAAAATTTAATATAATAAGTTAAAGGAAATGAATTCAGTCTTTTCATCAAAAAAATGGAAATGAATTTCATCTTTTCTAAACTAACAGTGTAAAGGACTGTTTCAAGTTTCTATCCAACCACCGCACCCTCTATTAAAATCCGATAAATTAAGATCTTGTGAATGAACTCTAGAAATATTCACAGGAACTGCAAAACATAAGAACTAAAACTGACACTAAATTAAGAAAAGCTATCAGTTTTCACTTTTAGGTACTTCAAATTTTTTCTATTTCTAAGCTTTGAAGTTAACATTTTTAGCAACAAACAATTATTAGACTTTTAAGCTTTACCATGTTTCCACTGAGGAAAAAATCACATCTTTTCAGTATGGATGAGTGAAGAATCTTGTTAATTGTAAAGACTTTGACATAGAAAATTCTTTAAAATTACCTCTGTCAGTATATGGGAGTATTTATCAAGTTTGTACTCGAATTATACTTGGCATTTGGCTGCAGTTAAAACTTTATTTAAATCAGTAGTTCCGTAACAATGACTTTCATATATTCAACAGGTTTTATAAATTAGACAAACTAGTCTGGGCAGAGCCTCCTAGAATCTAAAATTTAATTTAAAACTTAATTGTAAGTTGTGTTTAATTTAACATAAACGCCCTTGATAGTTTCTGAAGCAACTATGATCTTCATTTATCTTCGCATATAAACTCTCATCGAGATAAACATAAAAAGGACTACATTACACTTAGATTGTTATAAAACCATACTATTCTATTTATTTGTTACTTAAATAACTGTAAAATGAAATAATTTTCAAAAAAAACCGTTATTTATGTATTAATCATATTTCATTCTTGTCTTTTTCAAGTTCTCAACCCTTATTAGAACCTTTGTTTCAACCTTTACAATTTTCCAGTTAATTCAATATTAGCTGACTGTCTATCTCTTTCCTTATATTTACCTTCAGAACTTTGATACCTTGTATTCTTTTTCTCTTTCTTTTCTCTTTTCTCTTTTTTCATTATATTAGTTTTACTTCATTTATTCCATTATTTTTCCTTTCTCCAATTTATCTTTTATTATTATTTTTTAATTGTATTTTGTTTCGTTTCTTTCAATTCATATATATATACATTCACACATATATATGTATACGTATATAAATGAAATTTTAAGTAATAAGGATTCTTGAGAAAAGCAACAAAAGAAAAGCAAAACTTCCAGGTCTATTAATTTCGATTGAATTATGAAAATGACATTGATTAATTTTATGTTCCAATTTATTCTTGGAATTAAAATTCGTTTTGTTTTCCGTTTTAATCGCCTCTGCCAGGACATAAAAATTAAAAAGAAGAAAAATTGAAAATAAATTAAAAGAATTGAATTTAAAAAAAAAATATTAAATAAATTATAAAAATACAGATTTTTGTATTATTTTAAGAAAAAAAAACAAATTTTTTTTAGGATTAATAAATTTGGATACAATTTATTATAATTTAATTTTTAAAAATTTTAAGTTTTAAGAAATTGGAATTTATTTGGCAGAATTTTTGGTTTATTTTCAAGGTAAAAGGATATAATTTATATCCTGTTGAAAAATTTGTCACTTTGATTAATATTTTACTTAAAAATGTATAGTTTTATTAATTAGAGGGAGTTGAAATGTATCTAATTAATTATTAAGATATGAGAGACTGAATTTTGAGAAAAATTAATTTACAGAATTTTCTGCGGTCTCTGGGATCTTATCTAAGGACCATTTAAATAATAATATTAATTAATTTAAAACTAAAATCTACTATTCATAGTGTATAATATAAAAGCGAATATATGTTTATTTGTATGTAGCTTTTAGACTCCTAAATTGCTTAGTCGATATTTACAGAAATTTGTATATAAAGGTTCTTGGATATGGTGAATGTGTCTCAAATAACCATTTAGCTCTAACAGACGGCGAAGTTGGGGCTATGGTGTTATTATTTAAACTTTTATGTTATTTCAAAATAAGAAAGGTTTGGTCGATTGACTTTAAATGTTGTTTACATGTTTACATCTTTCACATTGGAGTTGAGCCTTTTAACAGATTTAGAGTTTGTAAATCCATACCGGCACAAAACAAAAAGTTTTTAAAGCGAATTACGTCCAATCATGCGAATTATTTTTCATACAAGAAAATAATTCTCAAACAAATTTTTATCAAGTTTCGTTAACCTATTGCGGCACAACAGCATTTATAGGTTTTTCCGTTATTTTATTCGAAATTAGAAACGGTTTGAGAAGTTGATTTCAAATTTTGTATACGTGCTAATCTTTGACAATGGAGTTAACTCTAGTCATAGACTTGAAATTAGTTAACTCATTTCGGCATGCCGAATTCTCACTGGATCACAAATATATTTTAATAACTTAAAATATTGAATGTACAGGTTCACAATACGGATGCAGAACCAATTGAGGTTGATATATTCTGCGGTTCAACTAAAAAAGTAGGTCTTTCTTTGTAAATTCTGGAATCAATTTTGTATTAATTCTCTAAAACAAATTTTTAGACTTTTATATAATTATATTTTCGAAATTCGAAATTCGGACCAAATTCATTAAAAACTAATATCTAAAGAAATTATTTAATATCTCTTAGTTGTTTTTATTTTAACATTCTTTTTAAATACATAAATTGATCAACCGATAGAATTTCTCTAACGTTCTTTTAAATTCAAATAAAATCAAATTTATTTTTAAATTATTAGTAGAAAATTATATTTAAATTGAAATGATGCTGAACTTATAGATATTGAATGTGTATTGTTTCGGATCATAATTAATTTCAAAGGCAAATTATTTTCATTTAAATGAAAATGAAAAATCATTGAAAACTTTTGGTTAATTGGTACACAATTTTTAAGTAAATAAAATTTAATTCTGTTGTTCTTTATTGTTTTTATATTCAATTAAAAAAAAAAAGAAAATCTTTTTTTAAGAAAATATGATTCTTCTCTTAATTTAGAAATGTTTGTTTCTTTTTAATAATTTTTGTTTTTGTTTTTGAAAAAAACTTAAAAATAAACTTTTAAAAAGTTTTTGGTTATTGTAATTTTATTTTTTTTTTTTTTAAATTAAAAAAAAATTAATAAATCTTTGAAGAAATTTAAATTTAATTAGAAGATGATTTCTTGAAAAATTTAATAAAAAAAAAATTAAAATTGTAAAAATTACAGCTAGGTACCAATTGAGTTTTTTAATTGTTCATATTGAGCTTCGTTTCATTTGACATTAAAATGACATTTGAAAATTTAAATGTCAATTCTTTTAAATGTTAACAAGGTAAATGTCTCTAGTGATCCTTGCATACTAGGAAGATTCCCCTAATCGTTAATTAACTTAATATTATAAAAAGGTGTTAATTATGGGGACATTTTTTTGCTAATAATTTAATAACTTCGAAATTTTGAATTTTTCAAAATGGTGGCAAAATTTAGTGATCTATACATTCAAGGCTTGTAATAATGTGGATACTGTTTTGAAAAGGAGTGCATTTTTTGTTCGTCTGCCAAATTACAGTTATAAAATTATTTAATCATTATGAATTTTTAAAAATGGCGGCAAAATTTAGTGCTCTGTACCTTCAAGGCTTGTAATAATGCGGATACTGCTTTGAAAAGGAATGCATGTCGTTCTGCAAAATTACAGTTATATAATTATGGAAATTTTTTAACTACCGTAGTTAGTATTGAAAATGTATATGATTCACTAACGCTTAACTATCTTATATTTTTAATTTTAAACTCCAGCCAGAAGAAGCCCGACGTATTGTATATTTAAATTAATATCAAAAACATTTAAATGCAACCCATATTTGTAATGAATATTTAATTAATATCATACATTTAAAATTTAAATCTAATTAATATTTTTTATATATATATATGTAATTTAATTAAAGCTTTATTAATTAATTTTTATTTTCTTTTGTTACAGTTTTTGAAACGAATGCAGAATCAAAATTAAAAGTGAACCATGCAACATCAAAAACTTATATTTAATTAATTAAAAAAAAAAAAAGAATTAAATAAAAAAAAATAATTGAAAAAAGAAATTTAGAAACAATAATATTAAATTATTATATTGTTTAAAAAACATTATGGTCGAAAAACTTAATCAATTTAATTCAAATAATTTTCTAAATTTAAATTCAAAAAATCTTCATCCGAATAATTCTTATCTAAAACGTAAATTAGATAAAAAATTCACATTAAAACAAATTAACACAATGAATACAAAACAAAGACAAACCAGCTACAACAGCTTTAATAATATTCAAAATAATACTAATAATATTAAAACATCAAATTTAATAGAAACGGATATTCAAATAAATACAAATAAAAATAAATATAAAAATAATAATAATGATAAAACTGTCATAACAATACAATCACAATTATTACAATCAAGATGTAATGGTATTAATTTCATTGCCGTTAATAATATTCATAATAGTAATAAAAATGAAAATAAGTTTTGTAAGAATAATAATATAACAGAATCAGAACAGCAGCAACAACAACAACAAATGACAACGATGACATCATTTCGGCATCAAATGAGAACAACAACAACAACAAAAACAAATTCAGTAAATAAAATAAATAATAATAATAACAATATAACAATAGATAAAATAGAATCAAATGGACAAAATATAATAAAACAAAATAATATGAAATTAAATAAAAATTTGACAGTACTAATGTCACCAAGATGGTCAAAAATAAAACACCTGTTGGCGATATTTATGATTTTTATATACAATTCTAAGATTCTTTGTAGTGGTAAGTAACTGTCATTTGTGTTACTTGTATATACATTTTTATAAATATTTATATATTATAAGATTTAACATTTTAATTTTATTATAAGTACTTAAAAAAATTTGGATTATTGGAACTATTGTACACGCCCCTGCAGCATTATATTAAATTACAGTACCACCCATACAACATTCCTTCTATTTTGAATTGCATTCAAATTTAAAATATTTAACCAAGTTTTTGGTAAAAAAAACCCTTTAATCAGATTCAAGATATTTTTTTTTCTAAAGTTAAAGTTCTAAAAAAAGTTCAAGTGACAAAACCAAAGTTTAGACGCACGATAAATCTAGTCGCGTCGAATAACGGAGAATTCTGTTTAAATGCAGAAATATAAGCTAAGAAAAGTCAATTTAATGTTTGAATTATCGGATTTTAAAATATTATGGTTATTGTGTTTAGTGTAAAAGATTTCTTATTTCACGCATTGAGCAATCACAATGACGATCCGTAACTCTGAGTCTACAGCTACCCCTCTCCTTCGCTGTGTCACAAAGCACGATATATATGCTCACACATTATCAAAATGGAAACGTTGAAATTTTTGATTTTTTCAAAGGAGTCAAGATCATGAGAAATTCCGGTACTTAGTTGTACTCTTTTTAAAGATAAAACACTTAGAAAACTTCTTTAAAAACACTTAAGGGGCAACAAAGGTCTTAAAAGAAATGAAAGTAATAAATTTGCAGATGCCATTTTATGGATAACGGTAAATCCTTAAGAGTATTTAAAAAATTTATAACAGTCTAATTTGCTATATAATACTAATTAAATTTTAAATTTTCTTCAGAATGGAAAGGGTATTGTAAATCTAAATCTTAAAATATAATAAGTCTGTCATTTACCATTTAAACAATAGTTATTTATAACGGTTTTTATTAAAAAACAATAGAATTTTAATTTAACAAACATTTTATAACTTTTATACCATTATTAAAGTGACATTTCCGTGTCATTAAATGTCAATTATATTTAGAATTTTGATATTAAAAAATTACCGTTATGAAATATATTATAATTATTATCGAAACTTCAATTTTGGAAGTACTGTCAATATTTTATTCAGACAATAATAATATTGTTTGATTGAAAATATTTACATTTATATTATCTGTAAACGGATAATGTTATAACTCTTTTAATTTCAATTCCATATAATGAAAGTGCAACCAGTGAAAAATTTAAATAAAAACTCAGAAAAAATAAAAAAAAAAAAACAAAACATCAGATAATAATAGAAAATCGTTTTCCAAAGATAAATAAAAAATAAAAAATTGTTAAATATATTTTTTCCTTTGTTACATATATATAACGCTTCAAATAATATCCGTTATTTTTCAGTTTTTTTTTTCATTTTTCGAATTTACTTTTATTGTCTATGTTGCATTTTTGTATTCCGAACAATTCGAACATTAAAAAGAGACAAAATAAAAACGACATTTTTTAAAAAAATTTTTGATAAATAATAAAATGGCGGGCAACAGATAGGTATCAGTGTGTCAAATTCATGTCTTTTTTGTTTTTATTTTAAAGCTTTATATTCAAAATAAAAAAGAAGTGTCCTTTTAATGGTTTTTATGTTATTTTTTTTTTTGTTAAAATTAAAAATTGTCGGAGAAGAGGAAAAGAGAAAGATGAACTTAATATTTGGAAATTTTTTATTGGTTGCTTTTTGTATTTACACTTTAATTTATAAAAAAAAAAAAATTAAAAACCGTTTTTTTTCTCATTTCATTTCACTTTTTTGTTGAAAACATGATGGTGGAAGTTCATACGATCAATTTCCTTTCATTTTCACATTTATTTTTTTTTTTATTTTTGTGTAAATCGCAATTTTAAATTAAAATCAATGTAAAAAAATTTTTATATATATATATATGTTCTGTTTGTTTACTTTAAAATTAAATATAAAATTGGAACAAATTAAAAAAAAACGAGGAAGATTATAGTTGCCCTTGTCAACTTTTAGATACCCGTGCGTACACTATTATGTATTAAATAAAAAAGAATTTCATATATTGCAATTGAACTGTTTGACAGAAAATTCAAAGTATTTGTTTTTTTTATATTTAATTACAAAAAAAATTAATAAAAAAAAAAAAATTAATTAAAAAAAAAGATGAATTTAAAAAAAAAATATGCTCTGAACGAGATTCGAACCCACACTTTTCAATTAAAAGTTCAACGTCCTTACCACTAAGCCATCGATTCTTTGCTCATCTCAATTTTTTTTTAAATTATTATAGTTGCTATGGTATCAATTGCTTGTTTTAAATAACAGTTTTGAATTTTTTTATAAAAATATTAAAAAAAATAAATAATTTTTAATATAAATGAGAGTTTTCTGTCAAATTTTCTATAAAATAAAATTTTTCATACATAAAATAAATACATATATTTTATTAAAAAGAAAATAGAAGAAAATAGATAACAAAAAATACTCAAAAAAAAAAAAAATTTTCCTTAGACTGAATTCGAACCGAGTCATTTTGGCTACAAGTTCTACCACTTCACCATGAATCGATTAATAACTTAACTACATTTTGTTTGTTTTTATATTTGGTTTCTATTTAGTTATTAATTTTGAAAATATTCATATAATTTCGAAAAATTTGTATGGCAGCTACCCGAAGTCTTTGTCCGATTTTAACCAATAGGGAACCAATAAATTGTCTAAAAAATACTTTGTGAAAGTTCAGAACTCTAGCTCTTATAGTTTTTGAGTTATCGTGCTGACAGATGGACGGACACACATAGCTAGATCGATTCACTTTTCGATGCTGATTCGATACGTACCCTTGACACTATATCTAGCTTGTCTATTTCGATGCGTTACAAACGGAGGAGTAATTTTAATATACCCGAAGTTCATATTTGTATGCACGGGTATAAAAAATTTTATTTTCACATTCAATAAAAAAAAAAATTCAATATAAAAGCAAAACCAACGTGTCACGAACAAATATTATTTGTCACTTTAATAGAAATCATAGAAGCAAATAAAAATTGATTAAACTGTAAAGGACAGTAAAATTAAAGTGATTTTTACAGTTAAATATAGAAAATCAATTTAGAAAAATAGATAAAGAAACTATTCTATAATCTCATTACGATATTTGTATGTTGTGTTTTATAGCTTTAAAACAAAAATTAGATTACAATTTTTCTAGATAAAACTTTTTTTGAGTTTTTTTAAAATAAACTTTGAAATTTTTTTTGCTTTATATTGATTAGAAGTTTTTATAATATTTTTTTATTTGGTTAAAAACATTATAATTAAATCTTATTTAAATATAAAATATATAATACGGAAACATAAAATTAAACAAAAATATTGATTTAATGATTAAATGATTTCTTTAGAATAAAAGTTACAAATTTATCAAATATAAATATTTGAAAATAAATTTATTTGATTATAATCTGGATTTATCAATTATGTTCCTGAACAGTTGATTCAGTCATTTTGCATAATGAAACAAAATAGTTTCAATGAGAAGTGTTTCATTTCTTCTCGTTTAACTTTTAATTACAATTTGCCCAAGTAGAAATTGGTACAGTTCACATTAGGTCAGGTACTAATAGGCATATGCTTAAAACAACGGAAACGATAAACAAAAGTTGAAACTATTATTTTTTACTTAATTAGAACAACAAGTACTATTGATAGAGACGGATTGATACTCTCAATTCATATAAACCTACCTATACCTTTTAAGATTATAAAGTTTTAAAAAAGATCTATAAAACAAAATTTTTTTCATGAAGATCTAATATTATCACTATACCCCAGTACTTATTTTGTTCCAATATGTTGACTGGGTACTTAAATTCAAGCAAATACAATGTAAAAATTTATTTATTTCAAAGGAGACAACTTCCTAGTATTTAGTTAATATACTTTTCTTTTATAATGCCAAACACTTTTTTTAGAAGCCCATTTTGTAAAAAGGAAATCAAATGGAGAAACTTCTAAGTTCACAAAAATTTATTAAAATATTAGTTTTGAATGTCTTGGGGTGTCAAATGATATCTACCTTATTTTCAGCAACAATAGCTTTCTCAATATGCTTCAAAACAAAAGTTGCATATCAGAAAACTGTTAGCAAAATAAAAGGGTTTTAAAACACACACATTTTCAAAAAAATATCAAAAGGCATTATAAAACATTCTACAACAAGGCGCTGAAAAAAAAATTTTCAATACAACATTGCGAAAATTCAACAGACTGCTTTTTCAAGAGAAATTTCAAAAAATTAAAAAAAGACTGAAAATTTTTTAACACTCCGGCAACCATTTCACGTTGTGCAAATTCGACAATTTTTTAACAGCCGTATAGTTTTTAGACTAGATAGGAAAACATAATATTTTGTGGCAGTGGGTTCCATAGTTTTTGAAATATAACTGGTAATATAAGTAGTACAATCGAAGTTTGATGTTAAAAATTCTAATTTTAAAATGAGAATAAAAGCACAAATTTTATAGTGAAAACTTTATTCGAAACTTCGCGCAATGATATCTTTTTATACCCTACACTATAATAGATATAGGGTAATATTAACTTAGATAAAAGAAAAAAAGCTAGATATAGAAAAATGTATATAATAATGCTTAGCGGCACCTCCTGAAGTGATTTAGTGATCTCCGTTCGTCCGTTAACACGAAAAATCAAAAAATAATGATGCTTTCTTAATGAAAGCACTTCGGAAACTAATAATTAAATTACGGCAGAGATTGATAATGAACGAAATCGGACAATGGGTTCGGATCCTGGAAGCTTTTCCATGTAGAAAATGCTAATGCCTAAAATTATGCAAAATATTATTTTTATATTGTACTAAACCTACTGCAATAAAACACGATTTATTACCAATTTACAAATTTCAATAATTTATATTTTTGAATTTTGCGAACTGTATAAGGTACAGGTTAATAGCATAAAAAGCATAAAAAGTATTTTTTTTTAAATTTATCTTTTTTCGGGCTTCATGAGATCAATTTATACAAAAAGGACTTTCTTCAAACGGATAGACAGACTAAAACTAATGATCAAAATAAAAAAAAAAATTTTTTTTTAAAAATATGCTAAAAATATATTAACAAATTTATTATAAACTTATGCAATTACTTTACATTCCAAATACCGAAATCCTTGCTTCTATGAAAACTATATGCAAGGACTCCTATGCTCTTTAGGTTCACATACCGACAAACAAAAAAAATGAAAAGAAATTAAAGATTTATAATTGAATCGCGTTTCTTTTCCTTTTATACGTTTATAGTTTTATAATTTCATATTTTTTAGAATTAGTTTTGTTTGAAATTGTTGTTTTTGTTGTTCTTTTTTCTAAAAGACAAAAACAGGGAAAACAAAATATACAAATTACAAATGCGCCATCTGTTTGTATTTAGCAAATAAATTAAATCTCATATTTCAAAATATGAAAAAAAAAAACTAAATTTTAAAATATGATTGTATAAATTTTTATTTTTCATATTTTTCATTTATTTTTCGCATAATTTATGAGCATACAAAGAAAATTATAAACCACAATTTTGTGGGAAAAACTTTGTTGTTTTTCTAGATTTTCTTTTTTTTCCTTTTTTTTTTTGTACATTTATACATTTCTTATATACTTAACAGATCCATTTATTTACTTATTTATTTGAATAAATAAGTGTTATATATGTATATTTGTATGTATATACATGTATAATGATAATTTTTATGAGTAGATTAGATTATGTATTTAGAGTAGTGTAGCAGTAGATTTAAAATCTTTTAATAAAAATCTTTAAATGATTTTGTGTCACCATAACAAAACGAAGTTATTTTAAAATTTTAATGAATTAAAAAAAAAGAATTAAATGGAAATGAAAAACAAATAAAACAGAAAATAAAATAAAAATTTCGTAAAGGAAATGCTGGAAAAACAAAGTTTGTATCTGTTTAAGATATTTTTTAATATAATAAAATTTAATATTAATAATTTTTAGCTGCGTGATAACGGGCACATACATTAAATAACATGCAAACTAAAATAGACAAACTAGTAACATTAGCTCGAAGTGTAAGTCTTGACATACCTATCGGGAAGACCATTGCTTTCGTCTTCGCCATTAACCCCAACAATCCACAATATGTAGATAACTTCCACTACCTAGGCTGCATTATAAATAACAATGGCAACATAAATGCCGATTTTGAAAGCAGAATCAAGAAGGCCAGGGCACTGTTCGGTTGCTAACAACCTATATAATAAATACTCAAATATCCAGTGTCCTGCGAAAAGACCACCTTAACATATGGAAGTGAAATCTGTTTAGTTACGAACAACATCATACAGAAACTACAGGTGTTCATTAACAAATGTCTAAGAATCATACGCAGAGTAACCTGGCCCAACACATTTAGCAATAATAACCTATGGAAACTTTTCAAAGTAGAACCGATCGGGCAAGTTGTCAAAAGGAAAAAATGGAGGTCGACAAGGCACACACTTAGAAAGCCACAAGAAAGCATAGCAAGGGAAGCACTAGATTGGAACTCACAAGGAACCTGAAGACGAGGCCGCCCCAATAATACCTAGAGGCGAATGATATTAGAAGAACTGACCTCAGTCGTAAAAACATGGAAGGAAACAAAATTAGCTGCTCCGTATAGAATCAGATGGAAAAGCCTAGTAGATATCCTATGCTTCCAAAACGAGCAATAAGGACAAAAAAAAATTTTTTTTAGCTCCAGTGGTTGCGCCTCTAGAGTTGCCTGTATTTCTTTTGACTGAATTTCATTACCCTGTTTTCCAGAATTTGTGTTTGCTTGTTTTATATATTGCCCATTTGCTTCCATATTTATGAGTGTAAACTTTTGATTGGTCATCGGACAAACAGACTTTTATTTTTGATATTTAAATAATTTAAATTAAAATTTAATAAAATTTAATACTGTAATGTTATAGAATTTCCTTTTTAAATACAAAACATTTTATAATGGTTTTTTTTCTCATTTTTCACATTATTATAAACTTAGAAATTCTTTAGATTCTTTAAAGATAAAATATAAAGAACTGTATTATATATGTATATTCGTATAATTATATAAAAGTATAATTATAATATTGTACAACATACGTGCTCCATAATAATTTAAATTTTTAAATAGACTTATAATCATAATAAAAGTATAAAATTTAGTGCGTCAAGGATATCTCATTCGCTTGTGGGACAAAAGAGTTCTTCTTTAAAAATTAAAAACAACTAACCAAATTATATTTTTAGATAATATCTATATATATAGATATATATAGCTATACAAGGATTTTAAGTTATTATAAAGTTTTAGTTTAATCATTCCTATTTAATAACTATTATCATTCCTTATATGATAAGCACGTCCTATAATGGAAAAATGTGGGAAATGTGAAGTTAAAATTTTTTAAAGAATCGTATTTATCTAAAATAATAATACAGTACAGCTAGTTCCCTTATTCTACGATTTTTTTACACGAATTTCAAATAACGCGATTTGATAAAATGATTTGGAATTCCACAAAAAGTATTAATATGTCGCGTAAAGAGAATTTTCAATAATTATATATTATAAACAATTCATTTTTATTAAGTACCTAGCTAATATCCAATTTCTTTCCGTACCCTTCCGTATATACAAATTTTTATGAAATTCGGCTGAACAATTTATTTGTATAATCCTCAAAAATGTATTAATGTAATAATTTCAGGCGATACTTAATTTTTTTTAAATTCCAAAAAAACAAAAGAGTGACTTTCTATCCATCATTCTGAAATGTCAATAAAATGTCAATAATCTCAATGTTTGAGAACATTTAAAAATACTGAGGCAAGACTCACAACCATAAAACTAAGATGAAACACTTATGGTCACTGGTTAGTTAATATAAATGTAAAAGTGTATATATATAATTTGGCGCGTAATTCAATTGTCAGCCGATTTGGCTATGCGTGTATGCCCGAATGATAGCTCTTATTTATAAATAGAGTTACCGTTTTAATTAGTGTAGTCTAAATTAGTCGAAAATTAATATTTAAATTACTTTATTACCATTACAGGAAACAAAGCTAGAATTTTGAACTTCTAACCATTTAGTTTTTTCGTAAATTTCGGTTTTCACTTGATATCCAAAAGTTTGTTCGAAGTTAAATTCGAATTAAGAGAACTGAAATAAAATAAGGTTATAGAATTGGATTATATTTTGAACCAAATTAGCTAAAAAATTATTAATATTAAAAGTTTTATAAAATATACTCTATTCACATGAACTCGTTTCTTTTCACTAAATTTTTAAATGTATTTATCTCTCATATCTTGGAACCGATCAGTCGAACTGATATTATTTGAAAAACCTTCTTCCCAATTGTGTAATAGAAACAAAAAAAGAAAAAAAAATTTAAGAAAGTCCCAAAAAATGGCAATTCAATTTTTGGGACGGACTTAGGTGCGGAAGTTTTTTAATTTTCCTTATTTTTATTATATAATCGGAGAGTACCATTTTCAAATATGCTGAATAAAAATGGATCAATTTATTTTGGAAATTAAAGACTATTGAAAAACACTAAATTGATTTGTAAATAGACCAATTTAAGTTGAAAAAGGGCCAGTCTCATTGAAAAAGAGTATCTAAAAATATTTTATAATATAACTAATAAATAACACTATAGAACTTATTATAACTCATCACTTATTGCAGCTCCAATATAAACGCACTCTTAAATATAATTTCTTTTAAACAATTAAAGCATAAGGATTTCAATTATCCGTACATGGAGGCAGATTCTATTAAATAAGACTTCAAATTATAATCACTTTTAAAGTTTTTTATAACACTTATTTTGATGTTTTAAAATATTTTTGAATGAATCCAAAATGGCCTGATTCTATGAATACTAATGTTTTCTACACTATGCTATGTAGTAGACAATAACATTTTGGCCAAGTTTTTTGTTTTTTTTTTTTTTTTAATAAAATGATTAAAGCCCCATTTTATGTCAAATTATATTTTATTCCATCCATTTAAAAAATTTAATCTTTTAAAGAGTTGTAGAATAAAAAAGAAAACTAAAATAAATATAATTTTTTTTTAAGATTAATATTCATCATTTTTTAATCTGACTAAATATAATTAAAAAATATGGATAGTGTTAAATGGAACATTTTATAAATTATATTTTTATACAAAAAAATTAAATACAAATCATTTTGAATAAATTTATCAAAATAAAACTTACCAGAACAAAAAAAAATAAGGATAATTGTTTTGAAAAAGGATAATAATATTGTAAATTACATAATAAATATTTTAGTTTCAATTTAATTTTTTTTTTATTTAAAATATTTTATTCAGAAATTCTGTGGTCCCATGGAGAAATCTGTTAAAAGAATTGGTTTGTTTTTCGATTCTTAGGTGAAAATCTTATAAAATTGTATATTATATTCCATATCAGCAGCTGGGTGGTACAGTAGTTTAAGTTCCGACATTTCATTGGAAAGGTCCGAGTTCCATTGAAAGAACTTTTTTCTAGTTTTCGTACTTGACTTAGCTACCATTCGCAATTGGGTTCAAATTAATAGCATAATCAATAAATAATAATTATATATCTTATGAAAAAACTACATTAATATAAAAATATAATCAAATAATTTAATTTAATAATTTAACTCACATATAAAGAAAAACCTTATAATTAAAATATAAAATTAATACAATATCTATATTTGTTCGAAATCTGAGACGTTTCTACATGTTCTACATGTCTAGTATTATCTCATGTTGAAATTCTATCTGGAATTTATCAAGATTAATTCTGAAAATATAATATGTTCATTCTGTTCCAACTTAGACCTATGACAGAGCTTATTAGCCTAACACTTAAACAAATAAGACAGGTAGTTTTTTAATCTTTGACTATATCTGAGTTCCGAAAATTTTCTGTTGTAAATTTCTTAAAATAAAAATATAAAAAATTAAGATTTTTTAATTATACAATTTTATTGAATCTCTACTTATTTAGCAGTATAAGTTAGGTTCGGATTTCTCTGAATTTAATTTTATATGTATATATTTCCTAATTATTTGATTATAACTAGTAGCCACATTAGTTCTTCAAGATTTTTAAATATTATTAAGATTTAGGAATTTTATTTAAATAAACTTTACTTAAGATATTAAAGCTGATGTATATATTATTAGACATATACAACAATTTTTGTAAAACCACAATTTTGTAAATATAATTTTTAAATTCAAGTTTTTATACATAACCACAAGAATGTCAAATCTTAAATTTTTCATATCTATACTAAATTTATTCAAAAATCCTAACTTTAAGAAAAATTAGGGAAAAATACTTTCTATTCTAGTAATACTTAAGTAATGTTTAAAAACCTTAATTTTTTTTTTGTTTTTTGCCAAAATATTCCAATTTGTATCAAATTTCTTTAACTTTCATTTAAAATTTCATTTTCTAATTTTTAAAAAAAACTTCAAAATATGGCTGATATCATAGAATGAAATAACATTTATTTCTACATCTACTTGTAAGTAGTTTACAAGGTATACTTGATTTGTCATTACGTTTGTGATGCTATATATATTAACTTAAGTGTATTTAGGGGACAAGAACCCAAAAGTAATAAAGCTAATAAAGCTGAGCATCTGAAATTTAGTCAAAAGTAGTTAAGTAAGATGCCCAATATCGGCACAACATATTGTTGCTCAAAAACAATTTGGAATAGCTGTCATGCCTAAATCAGAAAGCAAGAAGTCGGGTATTTGAAATTTTGTTAAAAGTAGCTTACCCGATTAAAACATTATTACATTATGTTCGTGCGCCTATCCAAGAGTTGGCACTGTCTATTCTACTCTCTTCCTCGTTTTTTATGTAAATTAGTTTGTACTTGTAGTTGTTCTTGATCCTTTAATGTCCCTTTTTTTTTGAAAATTTATCCAAAAAAAAATTTTTAATTTTAATTGGCGCACATTGTTTTAGAACACATTTATGTAAAATAGATGGTAATAATAAGTAATAGTGAAAAACATTTTCATTTATGATTTGTTAAATTGAAATTTATTATTATTATAATAATAATACTGTCGACAACACTATCTTTCCTCTATGCACATTATCCCTTTTATATTATATTTTAAAATTTTTAAAAGTAAAGTATTATGTAATGTGTATCTCATAATTACATAACAGTAACCCATAATAATATAATAGTTATACAATAATAATATGATAGTTATACAAAAGTAATGGAACTCATATATATGAAATATTTTGTTTCAAAATTAATCTCTAGTGTATTAAAAGAACCCTATGTATGTGATAAGTACACTAAGGAAAAGACTACTCTGATTTTTTTAAAAATAAATTAAATAGAAAAATGAGTACTTTTATGTGGGTGGGCCATATTTCGAAGAAAAATTAAAAGGAAAATTTTAAAGTATAATTTAAAAATTAAAAGATTTTCGGATGAAATTTCATACACTTAAAAACCATTTTCAAAAAATAATAAATGCAAAATACTTGTAATGGTTTTTCTTTTTTTGTATATTATTTTTAATATACAGGGTGTCCAGAACTTTTTGACTCGTAGACATGCTGGTCAGAAGGTAGCTTCAAAATGAATATCAATATATTGAAAAGAATGGATTAATGAATTAATTTGACCTCATACTGGAGTTATACAGCTTCAAAGTTGGGGATATGCTCTTTGTTATTCAACTCTAATTAATAAGGTTCACTTTTTAAGGTTTAAGTATGGGCCTTTTAATTAGGGTACAATAATATATTTGTATGATCATTGTCTTTGGATTAATGAGCTCTGAACACCCTGTATTCTATTAGAAAAATTATATCTGTGTATAATAGGTTTTAAATACTAGAGAATAAAAAAAGGTTTCCTACGTTACAAGTTTAAAGAAATAAGTGAATTTTGATCTTGAAATTAATAGGATAATTTGTTTTTATAGTTTTTAAGAGTATCTATATGTTAAAAAAAATATTTAAATTAATGAAAATAATTTTCTTAAGAGAGGTTGAGTTCTATAGTATTTTTAAACCAAATCGGAAAGTAACCATATACCAATGGTCTATTTAGCTAACAGTGCTCCTAGCTAGTTTCTTTGAAGTTGATGAGAAGTTTTTTAGTTTCATTTACATTACATATGACTATAAAAACTATTTTATGACTATTTTAATAAAAATTATATCAGGCCATGCTTTCACATATTCTACAATAGAACTAGCGCTTAAAACTCAAAATTCTATTTATTAGGGTTTTAGTTAATAAAAATAAATCTCAAACAAACCTAATGACTGGGTGTTTCAGATTTGTTCATTTTTTTTTTAAATTTTTATTTAAAACATAAATAATTAAAACCTTAAAAATTAATTTTAATTAAAAAAATAAATTTAATTTTTAAATTAAAAAAAGTCATCCAGATTGTTATAATAGGTATTAAAACACTTAATAAACTGTCAAAAACATTCTATAACTTCAAAATGCAGATCCAAGCTTTATTAAAATTTCTAGCTTCATATGGAAACTAATTGCTTATCAATTTGTCGGCGACTTGGATTTAAGATCTTTAAGATAATGAGTTTGGAATTGTGCTTGATTTAAAATGTCTAGCATAATCTAATATTAGGATATAATATTTTTATAAGTATTTTGAGGAAGTACTCCATTTTTTAAGAGTATTTGCTTGATTTATTCTAAGAAATAATTTGTGTTATATATATTACTTTTTACAAGTAAAGTATTATAACATGTTTACTATATCTCCTGAGGTTATTATTTCCTCAAATTAACACAATTTTAATTGATCAATAATTTGTTGATAACTCAGTACTCAACCCAATCTCAATATTCTTTAAAACTAGATATTTTTATATTTAAATGATATTAAAAGTATAAGTTATGATAAATTATACCTCATAATGAGTTTTGTTATCCTTAATTATATGTTCCATAAATATTATGTCCTGCAAACATTTACATATCCTATATTTTAATTACTATTACTATCTAAGGGTGAGTAAGTGGCTTGGAAACATACTTAGATTTACTCCCTTCCATATGTCTTCTCAAAATATTCCCAAGTTGTTATCATTAATACTATTTTGGGTTACAAAAAAATTTCCAAAAAAAATAAAAAATAATATTTCTATGAGGATTTTATCCCAAAATTTCTTAGAAATTTAATTATAACTATTTAGTACTTATAATAAAAATAATGAAAGTAATCATTAAGAAAATAATTTGTTTATTCTTTTAGAAAACATTATTATATGATAAATATATTCTAATAATAACCATTTTTTTGAAACCCAAGAAATTTAAAGTTTTTTTTTGAAATTGTATATTATTGTATTATATAATATTAATATTTATTGTATTATATAATATAATTCCATAAATATTATTTTATATTATTTAAAATAAAAATATAAAATAATATTTATGGAATTTCAGGAATTCTATTTTTTGTATCTAATAAGATTATGTAACTGACCTATAATAATTGAATTACTTAAATGTTAAAAATTACTTTAGAAGAAGCTTAAAAAGAATTATTTAAGAATTTTCTCACATTATATATATGTATATTAATATCTAAATAATAATATGGCAATTTTTTCAATGTTTTTCAAGCAATTAAAATACATTTTTTTTGGAAAATTTGAAAATTTAGTTTTGTTTCCTCGGGATATTTAAAGAGTACTCTAATAAAAAATACTCTTTTAAAAATTATAAAGAAAAATTAGTACCAATTGTGAGTGGATAAGAATATGAATAAATTTAAATATAGAATTTTTGGTTCTGTAAAAAATTTCTTTTAATTCTTTATCAAAAATATTCGCTTAAGGTAATCAAGTTATGAAAATGGTTCTGATTCAACTCTGTTAATTTTTTTCCCCTGCTACTCCACTTGCTTGAAATCTTGCTTGCAAGTGGGCTTCAACTTGAAGTTTTAATTCATTTCTATTACTATTTTTTTTCATATTTCTTCGACGTTATTTTGTGTCTCTTTAATTCATCCAGCAGCGTTCTTTTCCTTGTTATCCTTGGTCTACCTCTTCTTCAGGATCCGCCTAAAGGATTGCAGGTTACCGCCGTACCAGGATCCACTTAAAGAATTGTACTAGGGGGTAATCTGCAATTCTCTAGGCGGGTCCTGGGGAAGTGGTATGTGTTGATATGTATTTTTAATTTTTTCTTAGTATATGGGCAAAACACTTCCATTTTCTCCTAGTGATTTGCTTCACTATTGGTTCTCCGTTTGTTAGTGCCCACACGTCTGCATTTTTTATTCTATTTGGCCGGAATATTCGGCATATTATTGTGAGATTTATATTTATGAAGACTTGTAATTTATTTTTAATGGAATTAGTTAAAGTGCCAAGTTTAAGCCGGGATGATTGTAGGTGGGATGATATTTCCTAGAAAACAGAAAATAGTTGTACATTCAATAGCTAGGTCATCTAATTCGATTAGTTTGTCATCTGCAAGGTATACATACGTAACTTTAGTTTAGGTGTACCTGCAAAACTCATCAAATATTGGAATACAAACCCCTAATTAATGAAGAACATTTTGTACAAATTTCTTTTTCATGAAAATACCAGGATTTGTAGTAGTGAAATAGTCTGACTTAGGGATTTTTAAAAGTTACATTTCCCACCGAAGGAATTTGTTGAAGCTCAATTTAAGGAGAAGGCATTTGTAGATGAAAATTTTGGAATACAATAATTTGTAAAAGGAAAGATCTTTATACAGAGATTTAAGAAACCAACCAAAGGAAATAGGCTTTAACAAACAGTATTTTGAAAAAGGCCAATCTAAACAGTTCTTAGCTGCACTTTACTACTTCTACTATATTTCTTTTTAACTAGAATTTTATTCAAATTAAGAAATTCCAAAAAGTGCCTATTGAAGCCCTATTAAAAATTAAAACTAAAATTCCTAAATTTTTTATATTATTTTTTAAAAATTTTAAATATAAATTTCTTCGAAATTGCTTTACTTAAATATAAATATTAAATTTATTTTCCTAGTATTTAAATATTTAAAAGTTTAAAATGCCATAAAAACTATCTTTTGATTTTTAAAATTTCATTAAAATCTGAATTTACTTATTTTTGATTTCTTCTGTATTTTTGAAAATGAACTTATTAAATTTTATAGAGAAATTAAAAAATTTAAATTTTTTTTATTTATCAATAGGATAAAAAAAAAATAAAAACAATATTTAAAATAAATTTATTTATTTAAAAAAAAAAAAATTGAATTCTAAATGGAATTAAAATATCTTAGAAATAAAAAATGAAATTTTATTCAATATTTAATTTAAAATATATTTTTATTTTATTAAAAAATGATTTCAATGTAAGTACAACAGATTTTTCAATTAAATCATGAAAATATTTGAATAATATATTTAAATAATTTTTTTATAAAATATAAATTGTTAAAGGCTTTTTAAATTTAATAAAATTTTTCTATACAATTATTAATATTTTTAGTAGTTTTATTTTTAATAATTTACTTTTAAATGTACATGAATATTAGTTACCACAACAATATTTAAGAATTAAAACTTTTGTAAGTCAAATAAATTATGGTAATTTTTGTATTACATTTTAAAAAGCAATCAAAGTAATTTGTATTACATTGAAATTATAATTTTATAGATTTGGTAAAATTTATTTTAAAATATTTAATTAATATCTTAATTATTATTTAATATATTTTGTTACTTATTCCTTCTGGGCTTCCCAGTCAAATGCTGATGGACCATATTTTAGCTTTGGGGGGAGGTTTTTTTAATGAGTACGAATCTCACACAGTCAATGGGTTTAGTATTCCAAATGCATGTTGAAGGTTTTTATTCAATTGTGAGGAATTCTTTATATATTAAAAAAATAGTTTTACAATATTGCAATAAATCGTTGAACAAATTCGGCAAATATTTAAAAATATTTGACAAAAAATTTCGAACTATTTTACTTGAAAAGGTTTCAATATATTCGGGTCGTTAAAATGCGAGATATCGTAGCCAACCCTCTGATATGAAACTTTATTTATTCTCCTAAGAACATATATGACTTCTAGAAAATTGTGCCCTCCGACACAATTTTGATCACATGATTTGATTTCAACCCTAAATTTTACTTCAAATTGCAACTTTTTTTTTAAACTGAGTTCTTATCTAATATTGTTGATAGGCTATTTTGGAAGTGACTGCGACTTATCTTTGATTTTTCAATCGAATCAGTTACTACTAGTCCTTGACGGAAGGGCGAACGGGTATCGCTAGATCGAGTCATTATGTGAAGCTGAGTAAAAAATTTATTTATTTTTTAAACACATTTAGCTCGCTTCCTTTTTGTTCAGGACAGAAACGTCGTTCCAAAGTTAATATAATACCTTTATACATATTTTAAGTGCAAAATATAATAAATAATTTAATTGAAAAAATATAACTCACAGATAAAGAAACACTTAGTAAAACAAAACCAAATTTATTAAATGTAAAATATTTTAAATTTGATAAGGTCTTTTACTATATAATTTGTTTGATCGAATTTGTAATGTTTATATGTTATAATATAAAAACTATAATAAGTCCAGCACCTTCTCTCTTGTTCCAAAAAACTCCAATAGTATAGAGCTGAAGAGGTCGTTAGTACTATACAGACCGGAAGAGCTCGTACATAAAATATAAAATAAGTATGACATTTCAAATTATTTGGAAGGATATTTTCGTATTAGTTGAGACAACATAGAAAGATATTCTTTTACTAGATTTATCTAGATTCTAGATACTAGTTTTATAAAAGATACCTTATATTTTAGTCGATTTATCTCGTACATTCTAGGAACTGTAAGAACATACTTTCTAATTGACTGTCAGATTGAAACTATTAATTTATATAATTGAAATATACATATATACTGTGAAATCAATTAAAGATTACATGTCCTTTTAACATAAAATAGATTATGTTTAGACTCTGTGTTTTAAAACCCCGTATTCTATTCGCCTATTTATCTAAAAGGACACCTGCAATCTTCTTTATCTAGTTTCTGTTTTTTAAAATCATTTCATTCTTGTAAACATCAACAACAACAAAATATAGAGGTAACTAACTACCACATCTCTTATTAATAACAACCAACACAACAATAACAACAACGCATACACACGCCTACAAAACGTTTTATAAATCATTTTATTCAATTTGAATTCTCAAGAAAAAAAAAGAAAATCAAAAGTTTTATAATATTTTCTACTTTTTATTTTAAATATCTGCCTTTTATTATTTTAGACATCTATTTTTTTGTTGTAGTTATTGTTGTTGTTGCTGTTGTTTTTGTTGCTGTTGACATAAGACTTTTAGTGGTCCTT
>OY720442.1:14961743-14989186 GCA_963082915.1 Dolichopus griseipennis
TAATTTTAGAGAGCAATTTTTTGAAATAAATGATTTTAGAAATAGAATTTATGAAGCGCAATAATTAAATCTATAATCAGATTTTAATCTATTAAGCAAACAAAATGTTTAAACATCAATAGATAAGGTAATTGAGAATAAAAAACTTGGCATATTTAATTAACTATATAAATATTTTTGAAATAATTCAATTTAATATTAATTTAATATTATTTTTTTAATTAAATTTAACATAATATAATATGCTATTTATATTAGAGATTATTTTATTAATTCAATTTAATTCAATTAATAAGTTTTTTTTGAATTATAATCAAGTGTTTAAATTTTGACCTAGATTCACTTTTGAAAGAGAAGTTTCCATATTATGTATAGAATATTTTTAAAATAACATTTAATTATTAAATTAATTTTTAATTGAAATTATTTCAAAACTTTAATATTAGATGAGAATACAAAACATATAACAATAATAGATTAATTCAAAAATAGAATAGGATGAGCTATACTCGTGTTTAAAAGTATACCTGTCTTTCCATTGACTAATAGGGCTTGATCTAAATGATGGTATATTTGGTTTTCCAGTTAATGATATTGTTTTTCTAGCTTTTCCCAACTGATTATCAGCCTGGCAAGTATAATTTCCAAAATCAGTTGAATGTACTTTACGGATAAGTAATGTATGACGTGCACCACGACTCTCCATTATATGACGTTCTGTTGAATCAATTTGCATTGTATCTTTTAACCATGATACCTGTTGGGGGAAGTTAAATAGAATCTTAATTTTAACTTTTAACTAGTTTTATGGAAAAATAAAAATAATATGGAATATAGTGAAATTTTTTTACCTCTGGTTGTGATTCGCCATGTACAATACAAACAAGAATAGCTTCTTGTCCTTCACCACTATGTACCGCGGTTTTTTCTACTGATATTTCTGGTGGATCTGTTAATGAAAGAAGTAAAAAATACAATATTAGTTAATTATAACTATTTACAGTGATCATTAATAGTCTTCTTCTAATACTTACATAGAACATGTAAAATTATTTGACTTGAAGCTGGTTGTCCAACACCATTATTTGCTGTACAAGTATATGTACCACCTTTGTGTCGATCCATATTCTCAATAATATAAACATTTGAAACATATCTATCTTCACCTATATTATATGAAAAGTTATTATTTAATATAATAAATTAATTTAAAATAATATAATTAATTAGAAAATTCAAAATTAAAAATGATGAAATAGTATTAAACTGAAACCAAACTCATAATGAGAATAAAAATTATCGAGGTTTTGTATGACCTTAAAAAAAAACAATTAACTTATAATATGGATCGGAAATTCATTCTCAGTTACTTTTAAACGTGTCGTTGGATTTAACCAATGGTTTAGATTGAAAGTTGAACTGCAGTTTGAAGAGAAACTTGTAATATAAAACTTTATAGCACAGGAACTCCGTGTAGCTGTTCCCTTTCGCGGTTTAGAAAGGAGGAGGGAAGAAAAGCTGCAACCTGAATGGCCACATACATTGGCGTCTCAGGAATAAGAAAAATGTTATATAATGCAGTTGAACTCGTAACATAGTTCTCAGAAGTTCAAACCTAACGTTCTTCGTAAGATGGGGGTTTGGCATGCGGGTAACAGTCTTATCAAGCTAAAAATAATTGTTACGAAATCTAAAGCAGGCCAAGGTTCGACAACGGACTATAGCGCCATAGAAGAGAAAAAGAAGAAGTACAGGAATTTTGAAGGATTGATTTTAGGTTTTGATTGATTGATTCTGCAACAGCTTATTTTAACTTCTAATGGGCTTAACATACCTTTTCGGATGGTTAATCATCTAACTATGAAGAAACTGGGCAAAATTAAAATAGCTATATATTGTTCCAGAATCTTGTTACAGATTCTTCAGGAAAATTGGAGAGTTAGAATTTTGTTTTTTGCACGAGGATAGATTATGGATAGATTTTCAAGACTTGCGGTACGCAGTACTGTTGGTTACTATTTGACTTTAACACATGGTGCCTTTCATAGAAAATATACATTTTGGTTTTGAAGGTAGGAAATTGGAATGAAAACATTGGGAATTTCGATTGGTATAATTATAGAACCTGTAAGGTAAATAGTAAATTTAGGGGATTATTATAGATAAAGAAGCCAATGTTCTTCTGAAATTTAATAAATTTGTATACATAAAAATTACCGTCTTTAGGGAATACATGGGATGGGATATGGTTCTATAATCTCGATGTACACATAACAAACGAATTTTCATAAGATATATTAAAGATATCTGAGATGACCTAACCTAAATTGAGGTCGAAATACTGCCAATTTGTCGACCTAAGCTTAAGTTTGTTAAAAAGTCTTAAAACTTATGAATCTCTAAGTGAGACTAAACAATTTTTTTCAAACTTATAGAACTTCACTATAAATTAGTTGATTTAAAAAGTTTTTGAACAATCCGATCAATTTCAACGACGCATCCACGCATACGTCCTCCACCCAATAATAAAAATAACCTTTTACATATAATTGTTAAAAAAATAATTCACATATTTTTGAAACAAAATTAATTACCAAAATAATTTATTAAAACTTTAATATTTTAAAATAATAATTTAAAAGTTTTATACCATATTTCAATATTAAAGTCTGGTAAAAAAAAAAAAAAAAACTGTAAATATATTATTTATAGGTACTCAAAGTGAAATTTTTGTAATAAGTTAAGCGTTATACAAAATTTATTATTTCAAAAAACAAACAAAGTTTTTTTCAAAAAAAAAAAAAACATATTCGTATGAAATTCGTGAAATATTTTAACTTTTACAATAAAATAGTGAAAATTTTTTTTTTGTATTTTAATATATTGGTGAAAAATTTTTTTTTGGTTTTTCCTTTATACTTAATTTCCATTTCCATTATGCCATGAAAAACAATAAATCTATATTAACTTCTGAAAGTTTTTTTTTGTAGTGTTAAAAAATATTTAAAAATGTTTTTATGTTTTTTGCCAATTTATTTTTATTTTTTTTTTTACTTCTACTTTTTTCACTTTCTTTTATTTCCTTTTATTTTTCCATTTATTTTAATTTAAAAAAAAATAACAATAACAAAATTCACTATTTCTACTCAATTTTATTGTTAATTTTAATATAAGTTTTTTTTATATATTTTCGCGTGCTCAATATTATACAGAGCGAGGAGGAAAAAGTCCCAAAGTCAAAAGTCCCAACGGGTTTCAAGACTCGGAGCAAAGTCAAAAATCGCATGTGAATTATGACTCAGAAAGAGTGGACCAGAAGTCCTCCAGGGATTTATTACTTAGTATGAGTTGGCCAAAAGTCCCCCGAAGACTTGTGGCTTCATAAACTGAAATATGTAAAATCCCAAATCAGAACAATTTGTTATTTCCATAATATTTAAAAATAATATGTCATGGATATTGATCGGCTTATTCGGTCACGGCTTAATTATTTATTCATAAAAGTCAAAAATAATTTAAGTGTGCAAATCGCTTTAATTTTAAGCGCTTTGCGACACTAAACTTAAATTAAGTTCCTAATGAAAATCAAGAATATCCTGTTATACCAATATTAAAATTTTGTCACCAATTTAAAAATCGCATTTAATTTCGGATTTGTCTGTTTTTAAATTTCGGTTTCATATCCTTTTAAAAATATGTTTTAAAACTATGGCGAGTTGTCCAAATTCCAAAATATAATCTAAAGTATAATAAAGGGATATGTCTCACTTTTTAGAGAACTAATGGTTCACTCATTGGAGTAATAATCGCCCTGGTGAGTTTTAACTAATTCTTAAATAATAAATCTTTGCTGGAACTTTTTACTCTGGGACTTTTATCACTCCGCCATTATACTTTATGGAACATTATAGTTGTATACTATTATATTATGTTTGATTATTATTTATTATCGTATTTTATTACGAAAAATTCATCAATCACTGAATCACGTCCGTTTATTATCATTTCACTTTTATAGTAATGTGAACAAAAAAACAAAAAAAAAGAATGAGCGCTAAAAACAACATATGAAATACATTGCAAGCGAAAAAAAAAAACAGAATACAAAAAGCAGATTAAATTTCACTGTTATTTCAGCTATTTTTCCATTTCACACTTTTTTTTATTCTTTATTTTCTATTGTTGCCTCGTATTTATGGCATAAAAGAGAGATTTTAATACCATATAAAATCTTATAAAATGCTACAAGAGAACACAAAAAACATTGGATATGGAATTGGATAAAATAGAATAAAAACAAGTAAAGAAACAGTCAGTCGGTGCAACCGACTTAGAAATACCCTACACCTATTTGGTTCAAATTTAAAGACATATCCCGACATAAGTCGTTTAAACACCATAAGAGCTGTTATTAATTTGATCGTAAGACATAGCTAACCAAATTAACTTTATAATACTAAAAACATTTTCTAATCACACTATCTATTAAAAAATATTACAAAATCTTACTAATTTATCTATTTAAAAATATTAAAAAACAAACAAACTTGAAATAAATGAAAATATATTTATTCCAATTCAATTACAAAATGAAAAAATTCTAATTATTAAATTTTGTGATAAAAAGATAATCAAAGCATACTATATTTAATAATCCAAATTTTTAAAAATTGCAATTATTTTAAATGGTTAGTTTATATACCTAATAGAAAAGCTTATAAACGCAAAATATGCAATAAATGTACTTCCAAAATACAATTACAAATTTTGAACTTTTCATATAATTCATTTAAATATTCAAATAAATTTTACATAAATGCAGCAAGTACCTTTGAACATAGCTGAACCACTACAATTTAGTCTAGATTTCGGAGACACATAGGACATAGGAAATATATTCTTTGGCTTTGAAATTAAACTCGACCAGAACCAATTCGCATGGTACTTTCATTACTAGTAACCTAGAGTTTAAATTTCATCAAAATACCGGCATTATTTTTTGAGTTATGTTGTTTTTAAGATATATATTTGTTAGTCCTTGAACTTTTCAAGGGTTCCAGAACCCGAAATTATGGTACGATTTCGCCCATATGCAATCCCGTCATACTTCTAATACTAGTTAACCCTTGTACACAATTGGAATGTTCTATCTTAATTTTAAGTTACTAGTTTTATTAATTTCGATGATAAGCTTTTACACATTGGGGGGTCTAAGAGAGGTTCTGAACCACCACTCCAATTGATCCCAAATAAGGGGGGCACGCAAGAAATAGTAAAGAACACCCTGGGCCAAATTTGAAGCTTCTACATTCGTTTCAAGTTACTATCTTTATTAATTTCGAAAATATGCTTTAAGGGCCTAAGAACTGAGTGGCTGGTCCCCGACCCACTAATCCAATAGGGCCCAAATTTCAAAGACACTTACGAAATAGGAAGGGACACCCTGATACCAAATTTGGAGGTTCTATCTTCATTGGTTTCGGAATTATGCTCGTTTGGCCTAAATTCGATCAAAAAGTTCTAAGTTCCGAACCCATTGTCCAATCCTCACCGTACGTAATCACCGCCGTAGTTTCATTACCAATAACCTACAGCACAAATTTCATGAAGATAGCCTCATTAGTTGTTGAGTTATCGTGATTTTTAATATATGTTCCTTAGCCCTGACACCGATTAAAAGGTCCGGAATCCGAACCGTTGGGCTGATTTCGCCCTTATATAGTCCGCGCTGTACTTATAGTACTAGTTAACCCTTGTACACAATTAGAACGGTCTATCCTTATTTAAAGTAACTATTTTTAGTAATTTCGATTATAAGCCTTTAAAACTTGGGAGGTCTGAGAGGGGTACAGAACCACCACTCCAATTGATCCCAAAGTAGGGGAACACGCAAGAGATAGTAAAGAGCACCCTTGTGGCGAATTGGAAACTTCTACATTTTTTCAAGTTGTTATCTTTATTAATTTTATAGATATGCTTTAAGGTCTTCGGTAATGTGTGGCTGGTCCCCGACCCACTACTCCAATGGGACCCAAATTCACAAGACACTAAGGAAATCGAAAGCGACACTCCGATACCAAATTTGGAGGTTCTATCTTCATTGGTTTCGGAATTATGCTCGTTTGGCCTAAATTCGATCAAAAAGATCTAGGTTCCGAACCCATGGTCCAATCCCGACCTTACGCAATTCCCGAAGTAGTTTCATTACTAGTAACCTACAGCACAAATTTGATGAAGATAGCGTCATTAGATGTTGAGTTATCGTGATTTTTTATATTTGTTCGTTAGCCCTGAAACCAATTAAAAAGTCCAGAATCCGAACCCATGGGCCGATGTCGCCCATATGCAATCCCCGCCGTACTTTCAGTCCTAGTAACCTACAGTTAAAATTTCATCAAGATAGCTCCATTATTTTTTGAGTTATCGTGCCTACGGACGGACGGACGGACGGACGGACGGACATGGCTATATCGACTCAGGCGGTCACGCTGATCACAAATATATATACTTTTCCATATCTAGCTCGCTTCCTTTAGGTGGTTACAAACACCATACCAAAGTTAATATACCCCTTTACCTATTCTATAGGTGTAGGGTATAATAATAATACGTGGATTTTTAAAAAGGATGAAATTTCATTCACTTACCATCAGCAAAACAAAACAAAACAGGATAATAAAAAAAAAATAAAGGATAAACTACTCATCTTTCTAGTACGTATTCTAAAAAAAAATCAGAAATAAAATAATATTTGTGAATAAGATCTAGCTTAGTCCGTTCGTCCTTCTGTTGGTGTTCTATTTAAGTTTTCTATGTGCTAGGGGCAAAATGAACTAATGAAGTTAGTAAATTGACGCCCCAGCTATGAACTACAAGGATTAGTAATAGAAATTACAACAAGTTTCCTCCGCTTCAAAATTGACAAATAGTTAGACTGTTTTTCAATTTTATATAAAATATTGAAAAAAAACTTCAATAATTTTAATTATTCATACTTGAAAACCATCAGCTAAAATATTTTCATTTTTAGCTAGATTTTTCACTTTAAGTTTTCAACTCACATTATAAATTCATAAATTATTACTTTTCATTAGTTCAAAGGTAAGAATTGGCCAAGGTGAAAAATTTAAGATTGCTTGGCAATATTTTCTCTAAAAATATCATTTAATCGATAAA
Organism: Dolichopus griseipennis; assembly: GCA_963082915.1. Classification (NCBI taxonomy): domain Eukaryota; kingdom Metazoa; phylum Arthropoda; class Insecta; order Diptera; family Dolichopodidae; genus Dolichopus; species Dolichopus griseipennis. The sequence goes on from OY720442.1 coordinate 14,968,920, forward strand.
CTTACCTTCAATGCCGATTAAAACATTTAAAAAATGCCAAATTAAGGCAATTACTGTCAAATTATGCTAAATAATGCTAAATACTTCTAAATTATTTACAATTATGCCAAATAATGCTAAATACTGCTAAATTATTTAAAATTATGTCTAAATATTAACTAATATATTATATAATATTAAAAAAATTAAAAATTATAATTATGTGGTACAAGGGTACAGGTCCTTCATTCCAAAATAATTTTGATTTTTGCTCAGCTAAATTTCACAAGTTTTACGTCAAATTTCGCTTCACAGGAAGTTGTAAGAAAAATCAAATCATTTTATTCCAAATCCAAGGCTAAAATTTAGAATCAAAGATGAAGAAGCAGGATCAAATTTATTTAAAGATATTATAAGTTCAGATTTTTAGGTAATTTCCATGTATTATAATTATCTTAGAGAAACTACTATAAAATGTAGTCCAATCAAATCCTAAATACGAATACTATCTTCTGCTTTATATTATAAGTTATTTAATAGGTGTTACAATAACAAAAACATCCTATTTTTAGGATTTTCAGAAAAAATAAAGAAGCAAAACTCAACATATTAAAAACAACAAAAAATAAAATGACGCGTAATCAACACTAAAAATAGTAGTAATAGTATCGGTAGTACCAGAATAATAAAGGTACTAGATTATAAAAGTATGAAGAGTATAGAATTAAATAATAATAGAGATAAATATGTAGATATATATAATATATATATAAAAAAAGTAATAATTCTACAAATGAAACAAAAAAAAAAAGAAAAGACAAAAAAGAACATAAAAAAAAATAAGAAATCTAATATATAAAGAAGAAAATTTGTTTGTTTGTTTGTTTATTTGTTTGTTTGTTTGTTTGTCCAGGATTCACGTAAAAACCACTGGTCCGATTGACACCAAATTTTAGAGAAATAATTTTGGGAGTCCGGGGGGTGACATAGGCTATGTCGCATTTTTATAAGTCAGCAGGTTGCGGCTCCAGAGCCGATTTAAACTTTTTCGTTTTTTTGATGTCGAGTCGAAACGGTTTGACCGATTCACTTGAAATTTTGCACGAATGTTCTTCTTATTATACGGAATTAATGGTATAAAACTGGTTGGAATAAATTAACCCCTTTCGGCCCGGCGGGCTTCCAAAAAATTTTGTATTTCCGATTTGTGTCCAATTTTACAGGGTGGTTTTGCAGTCAAAAAGAGAGGCTGGCACAAATTTTTGTTGGGTTCGGTTAACCCGTTTGGGCACGAAGGCGCAATGAAGCTTTTTCAATGTTTTTGATGTCGAGCCGAAACAGTTTGACCGATTGACTTGAAATTTTGCACAAATGTTCCTCTTAGCAACCGCAATTAGTTGCATAAATTTGGTTGGAATAATTTAAACCATTTCGGCCTGGCGGGCTTCCAAAAAATTTTGTGTTTCCGAGTTGTGTCCAATTTTACAAAGTGGTTTCGCAGTCGAAAATAACGTCTGGGACAAATTTTTGTTGAGTTCGGTTAACCCGTTTGGGCACGAGAGTGCAAAGAAGCTTTTTCAATGTTTTTGATGTCGAGTCAAAACGGTTTGACCGATTGACTTGAAATTTTGCACAAATGTTCCTCTTAGCAACCGCATTTAGTTGTATAAATTTGGTTGGAATAAATTAACCCATTTCGGCCTGGCGGACTTTCAAAAAATTTTGTGTTTTCGATTTGTGTCCAATTTTACAGGTTGATTTTGTAGTCTAAAAGAGAGGCTGCAAAAAGTTTTAGTTAAGTTCGATTAACCCATTTTCCACGACGACGCTATGAAGTTTTCTATATATTTTATTTTCTTATACGATTAAAAGTATTTTATTGAAAATTTTGTACCAGCATTTTAATTAAAACCCACATGGTTAATTTGGTTTTGACCTGTTTGTGCGTTTTGAACAAAGATTCAATGAAATTTTCAGTTTTCTTCAAATGAAATCTAAAAATCAAAAAATTCAATTTCTTATATATAATGCTTAAAAACATAGTATTTTAAAACAGTTTTTCCAAAAAATAAGCCTACATTTCTCTCATCAAATCAGAAAAAAAAGAGGAAGAGCGTATTACAACTTTCAGGTGAGTACTAAACAAAATATAAGTTGAAAAGCAAATTTTTAAATCTTTTCTAAACCATCGACTATATTTTATTCAAACGTTGGCAATTCAAGATAACTACTATTGACATAGTATAATGACATAATGGCAAACTTAGTATCCCCATTTGACCAATAGTCATTTTAATTCAGTTAACATTATTCGCCGGGAACCTAACATCCTCAACTCTATCGTCAAGGAGCACCAAATTCTCAAGAAGCTCTCATGTATAGAAAAATTAGAGATAATCGTTCAAACTGTTTTTTAAAGTTTTTGTTTCGCAATCGATTAAAAGAACTCGACAAACCTTTTTTTTAAGTATTCCCCTAATTCAAAAAAGTTGTACCTACTTTCAAAAATTGGACGTAATTCACTTACAAATTTTTTTTTGAACAATCGTCGGCAGGGGTTAACAACTTTCAAGTCTGTTAGTAAATTGAACTTCATTTTCAAAGAAGAACACATATACGATATTTGAAGTTAATCTGTTAAATCATTTCTAATATATAGCAAAGCAACGAAAAAACCTATAAAAAGCTGTTGGGCCACGATGGGTTAACGGAACTCCACAAATATTTTTTTGTGGCATTTATAGGCAAAGTAGTATCTCAAAAAATTGGCTGAAACTTGCTTTTTTACAATTTTCAAGCTTCCGGGCAACGCCGGGTAAATCAGCTAGTAAAAATATAAAAGTGAAAAGAAGAAATGAATAGAAAAAAATAGAAGAATAATAAATGAAATAATAATCTTACCATTTGGCAAAATATTATTTTTTCTTGTCCATGTTATATTTGGTGTTGGATTGCCTTGTGCTGAACATTCTAACCTTACTGGTGAACCTTTTTTAACTTGTATTAGTCCACCGTTTGTGACATGATGAATTTTTGGTGGAACTAGAAAATAAAAAATAAAAATATTTTTTTTTGTATATATATATATTTTTTTCTAATTTTATTTTTCATTTTTTATTACACTTATAACTATTTTTTATTCTTGAATTTCTTACTTTCCCTTAACTAATTTTAATTTTGGTTCTATTTGTTTTATTATGATCTTGACTTATTATTATTTTCATTTATATTATATAGTGAAATAAATAATAATAATAAAGAAAAACAATTTTCATTTTTCACAAGAAAAAATTATAGAGTGAGAAAAAACAGAAAAAAATAAAAATGAAAATGGAAAAAACAAATTTGTTTTATGTTTTTTTATATCCTACGGTGTTCCAGGGAAACTAAAATTAAAAGAAGAATAAAATAATTTGGAAAGATTTTTTCGAACACCGAATTTCTCAAAAAATTGAAGTTAAACAAAATTTTCGGTACCTAATATATTAGATCTGAAGACAAAAGCTATTCAATGAAGATCTTTGGTACCAGGAATATAACAATTAAATAAAGGTATTCAAGGTATTCATTGAAGATCTATAGTTTCAACGATGTTGGAAAGCCCTAAAGATTCTAATTAACTGGCACAAGGAGAGAAAGTAAAATCTTAATTGACACGAAGCCTAAAGCTCTAAATAAAACAATCGAAAAACGTTCCCTGTACATAAGACTACCTTAAGACTGATAAATCTAAACTTTCCTCATGTGGCAATTGATTTAGACGGAAATCTATAAAGTTTTCCAAATTCTTTGAAGATAAACTATTTCCATGACACTAATACCAAGGATTGCGCTAGCACCATTTTGATACTCCTCCCGTAAGTACAAGATTTATATTAAGAATATCAGAGTTTCATTTTGGATCCATTATGTAGAGTTAGAAATCTTACTATTACTGCAAATTGATTAGTTATTATTCAAGGCTGTCAAGACTAATTCTTTTGGACCTGGTGCACTCGAATTTACAGGGTTTTACAGGTACAGTGTATAACAGTTTCTTTGTCATTCTGTTAATAGCTACGATATTGTAAACTAAATGTGATACTATGTTTGATCGAATGTTCACCAATTAGTCAATATTCTGTGAAAACCTCTTTACTTTTCTAACTATATCCTGATGAAATATAACTCAAGTATCCGATCTTTTATGGTTAATAGCCTGTGTTAATTTAATTTACATTGATCATGGGTTTATTTAAAAGCAGACCTAGAATAGCTCTTTTTAAATACATCTATGACCCTTTCAAACAAAGTTCCCAATGTTTAGTATTGGGCTACTTTTGTTTAAAGTGGAGATTGGTCCGAAATCGAAATCGTTTAATATAATATTAAATAACACACAATTTTTATTTCAATTAATCAAAATTTAGGATTTTAAAAATTCTATCATATGTCCTGAATCTTGATGTCTAAAAATATCCTACAACGCAAATAGACTATCACATGTTGCTAAAAGTAAATTCCTATATGTTTATTACTATATATAAAAAGTGTGTATGTAATAAATATGAAAAATATAAAAAAAAATCAAAGTTGGTGATGGTGAAAAATTAAAGTACTTTATATTAACTTAATTTTATTCTTGAGTTTTTTAAAATTAGATAAGATCTAATATACAGATGATTAAATCATAAATGTTTTTATACAATATATATATAATATATTGTCATATTTATAAATACATATGAATGTAAATGTATATGCATATTATTATATACAAATATAATCGGAAAACTGATTTTTATAATAGAAATTTATTACACGATTACAAGAGTAAAATTTATTAAATTGCTTAAAGCAAAATTGTAGTAACTATGGATACGCTCTGTTTTTTTAAACGATCTAGATAATTTAAAAAATTTCCGTTATATGTTAAATTTTCTAGTGAACAATGTAATTTCCCTGTATACATAATGTAATTTTTATGTAATATGTATTTATATATACATATATATAAATATTATATTAAATTGAATAAAACGTGTATAACATTTATAGGATAGTACATACATAATAATATATGCATATATATGTATACATATATATTTATAGGAATATAAGTATGTACTTATTTTTTTAAATAGAAATTTAATTATTTTATAGCTATAATATAAGTTTTTAATGTACTTCTCCTAGGGAATTGTAAAATTCAATTGATTTTAATATTTTAGAAAATTTAATTAGGAAAATTACATATTTGATTTCAGTTAGTATTAGTAGTTGAATTTTATTTTTATTGAAGTTTTTAATTTTTTTTAGGATATTATTATTTTTAGTATTTAAATTAATTAATAATTTTTAAATCATTTCTGATTTAAATAAAAGGCATTTATTTTTTTAATATAGAAGTTCAATCGATATTTTGTCACCATTGTTAGAAAATATTTAGTGTTCTTGTGTATATTAAAAACCCAGGACAACGAATATTAATTGTATTAAGTTCCTAATTCTAATCAGAGGTTCTGTTGATATTTGCAGTAGAAAGATGTAGGGATCTTGCTTTGGAAAGTCAATTCCCAAAATTGAAATACGCCCAACATTAATAAACAGCTTCATGAATATAATGATTAATGAAACTGGTGCTTAGTCAAAATGACTTGTTGAATTTTTTCCTGTCCTATACTTTGGGTTCGATCTGAAATCTCGGTTTTACAAAATCTCGTTTTAGAAAATCGTGTTTTTAGAAAATCCCTTCTTTTATATTCTAGAAGAAGCTGATAATTCTGGTTTTGTGTCCAACTCAAAAATCTTTAAAAACCAGATTTTTCAATTAAAAAAGAAATTTTCTTAAAAAGTGAGATTTTGAAATAAAAAACAAGATTTTCTAAAACGAAATTTTCTAAAAAGTAGATTTTCAAATTTAAAAAAAACGATTTACTAAACCGAGATTATAGAACGCTCCTCCATACTCTTTATAGGAGTAAAAATGGATTTTATTGATGGAGGCATATTAGTATTTAGTATTTAAATTTTTAGATGATGGAGGCATACTAGTATTTAATATTTTAATTTTTTTAACAACTGTGATTAAAAATAGTTTTAATGATAGATTGGAAAAACCTATAAACCTAAATATTGAAAATAAAACAATATAATTGCTTATTTTGAAAAAACATGGATTTAAGATACTATTTAATTTTTTATCAAAATATTTTCAATAAAATTTTATTTTATTATCATCCGATTATATTTATTTATTTCCATTGATATGAAAAGTTCAATAAAAGATTATTTAGATAATAATTTAAAAAAAAAAAATATACTGCAATACAACGATTAAAAATATAAATCATCAATAAAGTTCAATAAAATATTGAAAAAAACCAAAATGAATTTTTTTTTTTGAAAATTTTCAAAAATCATCGGGATAACGATTTCCTTGCAACTTACTCGTATACATATTTTTAAATTATGATCAAAGAGTAGGTATTTAACTACTCTTAACTTCGAACTCTAAGTAAAGCCGATTTATTTAAATCGAATTTTATGGTTATATTTTTCAATTTTTAAATCAGTTTCCATGGTGATGAGTATCTTTTAATTTTTGTTTTTATATAGAAAGTTTTAACTTAGCTACTTACTTCTCACTGCTAACTTAAGTCTAGGTTGGGTCCGAAATCTCGGTTTAGTAAATTTCGTTTTCACAAAATCTTGTTTTAGAAAATCTCGTTTAGAAAATCTCGTTTTTAGAAAATCTCATTTTAGAAAATCTTGATTTTAGAAAATCCCATTTTTTATGTTCTGGAAAAAGCTGATAATTCTGGTTTTGCGTCCAACTCAAAAATCCTTAAAAACCAGATATTTCAATTAAAAACGAGATTTTCTTAAAAAACGAGATTTTTCAATAAAAAGCGTATTAAAAAGGAGTATTTAATACAAAATCTACGTATCTACCCATTTATCCTTTTATGTTATATTTGGCTGCCAAAAACTATTTAATTTAGTTTCGGACTTTCATTTGGCATCTTAATCCGAAATTTATTAAAAAAATATAATTTATAAAATATGTAGTACTAAAAATTCGATAACTACGGTTAACAGATTTTAAATTATAACCACGAAGTTTTGGTTTATATTGCTCATTACTTGCTATCTGTAGTTCGGTTTGTCGGATTTACTCCAAAATGCCAAATTTAGGGTTTTTTAGACAATCGACTTATTAAAGGAGGGTTTTGTTTTAAATTAAAATATTTATATAGATAAATATCTGAAGTAGTATTATTTTAATATTCATTTCAAATAAAATATTTTAATAATATAGTAGCCTTAATAAATTAAATTTTTTAATATTCAAAGAAATTAAATATATAATAAAAAAATTTGTGTTTTTTCAAAACTTACTTAATATTTCTACATGATGTATAATTTCTTTTGGTTCCAATGTTGCTATTTGACATATATAATCACCGGCATCAGATGGTATTGCATCTCTAATTTGTAATGTATTACCATTAACTAAACTAATACGAGGATCTGGTGAAACTCTAACAGAACCAGCTGTTAATATAGCGATTCCACGTTTCCACGCTAATATATATTGCCCTTAAAATAAAATTAGAAAATAAAATATAATAATTTTAATGTAATAAAATATATCTTTTTATACAAAACTTAATTTATACATTGTATATTTAAAATATTTGTCTAAAATAATATCAAAGTATACAATATCTTGAATATTATAAAAATACATTAGACAATTTTATATATTAAACTTGATAATAATGATTCTTAAGAAAATATATTTCATTAATATCAAAATTATATAATAATAATAAAAATAGTTATATGGCAAACTACCTGAAGGTTAAAATGTATAAAATCAGAATATATTATATACATTATAATATGTATATAAAAAGAAATACAATATATATTAACATATTGTATCTAGGTCCACTTAATTTTTATTATATTGACTATGACATTTTTTTATCGCAAATAAAATGTTTATTTTGTTGTTATTACCATCATTATATAGTTTTTCTAGCCAAAGATAACTGCCATTGATAGTGTTAGAATATTATATATATATAATATAATAAGAATAGAAAATTTAAGTTTTTTTTTCTGGGAAAACAAAAAAATAAAATCTAAAGAATCCAATCTAAACTGGGGTAGTAAAAAATCAATTTTAATTAATGGTATTAGAATAACAGTAGATTATGAAATAATAATACTTAGGTGCTTTATTATGCTTTAATATTTTCAACTTTAAATAGTTTCCAAGTTCCGACTATTTATTAATCCGAATAATACGAATTTTTTAAATTTTCCTTTATAAAGCACAAGGCATTTCCGGTTTAAGAGAGTTTTTTTAATTATTCATCCAAAAAGTATGTTATTTCATTTACTTTGATTGTATTTATATTAGATCCATTTACTATTCTAATTAATCTAATAAAAAGCAATTTGTTGCTTTGTAAACACACTATTGTAATAATATTACAAATTTTTAAAATTTAAGTTATTCAAATTATACGACTTCCCCTCTATTCAAATTGATTAAATGTACAAACAAAAAATTGCATACTTTTAGGAACTTTTAAATTATTTTCACTGTAGTATTTAATCCTTAAAATGCTCGAAATACATCGACAAACAATTAGACAGATACTTATTTATGTTCTAAAATTCAGCATATAATTTTTTAATGTTTTTTTTGGGGGGAAAAAAAAATTATTAATATGTATATGTATATATGTTTTTACAAAGTACAAAAGAAAACTCTTTACAACTATTTTTCTATTCTTTTATGTTTCTCTTTTTATTACAAACTTATATTAGTTTTGTTAATCCCGAAACTCTTATGAATATAAAATATATACGTGTAGGTGAACTAATATTATATACTTTAATATTATATAATATGTAAATATTATTATGTACCCATATATAACGACATATTATATACATTTTGTCCTTTGTATTAGATAAAATATAATTTTATTTTCTAGAAATTTAAATGTGTAAAAAAAACTGAGTTGTAGAAAAAAGCAGATTTACTTTAAAAGCTTTTTAATTAAGGTTTTTTCAAAAGCTCTCTTTTTTAGTTAGACGAAATTTATAGTCGAGTCGTATTAAAAGTATTCAAATGGGTTATTTTAGAGGAACTGAATGGGTTACTTAGAAAAGAAGAATGGGGTATTTGGGAGCAATTGAATGGGTCATTTAAGAACAACCAAAAGAATTAAATGGGGTATTTGTAAGGAACCGTATGGATTATTTAAGAGAAACGGAATGACCAATTTAATAGTAACCGAATAGGTTATTTGAGAGGAATCGAATGGGTCATTTTAGAGGAACTGAATGGGTTACTTAAAAAAGAAGAATGAGGTATTTGTGAGCTATTGAATGGGTTACTTGAACAGAATCAAATGGGTTATTTGAATTGACCGAATGGATTATTTAAGAGAAACCGAATGGCATATTTGAAAGAATCAAACGTGTTATTTAAAAGGAATCAAATGGGTTATTTGAGACGAGTCGATTGGGATTCTTAAAAAAATTTAATGGGTTATTCAAAGGGAATTTAATGGAATTTCAAGGAAATTTGGTTGGGTTATTTGGTACGTATCGAATGCGTCATTTGAGAAGAATCGAATGGATTACAGAAACGAATTAAATGGGTTATTTGAAAGGAATCAAATGGGTTTTTTGAGAGTAATCGAATGGATTTTTTGAATAAATCGAATGAACTGTTGAGTCTTTAAATATTTATTATTTAACACTAGAATTAGGTGTTCAAACTCTAAAGCCAATTATGTTGTTTATTTAACAAAGTCAAGTAATTTCATAAATAGAAATAAACACAGAAGGTCTGTCCTACAGGAGCATTCGGCAGCTTCCAACCTTGCTATTTGATGAAACTTAGTTATTTGTAATTTCTTCAAGGTTCAATTACAAAACTTGTGGATCCAGCAGTTTTCAATAATGTCATGTGGTACTGAAACTAAATACGATTTAAAAAATAAAAAACAAACCACCAATAATAGTAAGAAGGCGTTTAAAAAATCAAAATTTAACCTGAATTCGCCTTCTCTTTGTTGCAAAAATTTAAATTTAAAATTAATTTCCAAATTTGAAATTAATTTCCATTAAAATTGAAACTTCATTTTCAAACTAAATTTCCATTTACCATTCAATACAATATTTATTTAACTTTTACCTAAAATGTATCTTACGAGTATTAAAAGTCTAGACATAAATAATTTTGATATTTACGTGAAATTATTTTGAAATTATTTTATAAATGATTTACCTACATAAAAATTAAAGTAGATAATTTATTAGTTAAAAAAACGCAAGGTTTAGATTAAAATAAAATTTTTCTATTTTTTATTATTCATTTCTATTTTCTGTTGTTCCCAAATCCCAAGTGAAGATTATCTCACAGATAAGTCTTTTCTATTTTTAAGAAAAAATTGATTACAAACAATTAAAACTTTTAAAGAATATATACGTGACTTATTATACACTTTGATTATTTGTCAACGTGTTTTATTATTCACATCTTTATGTCCAAGCACGTTTAAATCTCTTGGAATCATACGAGTATTAGAACTTTTCTAAAGTTAAAAACAAAAAAACATGGAAAAATTTGACGCCGATTTCAACGAATCAATGATTTTAGTAATGTGTTATCAATTGTGTATCCAATGGTAATGTGTGTCTTCATTTTATGAATGTAGAAGAAGGATTGGGAATTGTTAACAAATGATAGCTAGATTTGTTAGATAAACTTTGGTAAATAAATTGTTGCCAAATATATTGAATTTTTGATAACTTCAACATTTTTTATTATTTGTAAACTATTTGCGTAATTTGTTTAAATGAATTTTTCATGCATGACTGCATGCGATTTATATTAGATACTTACTTCAGACATAACACAGCCAAGGGCAGTTCGAAGCCCAGCTCTAAAAGGAGGAGGAAAGGTAATAGAACTCTCAAAATAGGTACAGATGATTATTGCACTTGCATCTGGAAAAATAAAACTCGAGATTGGTAAAACATTTTATTACAACATGGTAGGAAGTGGCGTCATCTAATAGCCACAAATTAATATGGCTCTCCAAAATGTGAGTTGGGGCAAGATTTCCCTTAAAACAATTTGTTCAAAAAAAAAGGTGGGGAATGTAAAAAAAAAAATTTAAGATAAAAGGAGTACACTTTTAAAAAATACCACGGAAATGTTTAAAAAACCTAAGAATTCTCTACAGCCCAGGGGTATCTAATAATTTAGAAAATGTTTTCGTAAAACATTTGGACATCGTTGCTTTACAGGATATACGTTTGAAAGGCAATGGTGTAATAAAGCACAGAAAAGCGATATATATTATGCCTGTCATTAAAAGACCACATATTAGGACCAAATATTAGGAATTAAGTTAAGATTTAAAAAAAGTGTAGATCACTAACTAGAAGAGATCTGCACAAAATCAAGAGGACTGGAAAGGGATGTTACATCTGGCCCTGACCCTTATAGTTTGTAGTGCCTACATAAGCGAGCATATTTCCGATGCAAACTTCTTAAGTGTATTTGGTAATAGAGTATGTTAAGATCTATAATACATATTCTTAGTCCGTTTACAATTGCATCGGCCCAAAAATATTGGGGAAAGTAAATTTAAATTTTAAAACTGCTTAGCTCCAATAGTCTTAGAAATATTCGTTTATTGCTAAACACAACTTCTTAAAGATCAAATTTAACTTTAACAATTTTTTTTATTCTGTTGTGTACTTGGCTTGAACACAATGAAGTGCTGAGTCTACCAACTGGGAATTTTTTGAACCCGTTTAGGTGCGATGTTTAAAAAAGAAACTTTTAAAAGAAAGTTTTGTTTAATATTTCGCAGGACTGCTTCGATCCAAAAGCACAATTGTGATTAGTTAATTTAATGTGTAGTAGTATTTCAACTATATACGGTAACACGTATTCTAAGCATGACAAATCAACCATATACGGTAACACTTATTCTAAGCATGACGAATAGACGATCACGTATTAGAATAATGTTAAAATCAATTTTTTTTTTTAAATTATAGAAACTTATTAATAACATCGAAAAATGTATGGTTTCTTATTGTGATTTGGTTTGGTTTCATTTTATAACTTATTTTTCTAGAATATTGAAAATTAGAATAAAAACAACAACAAATTTCTTTTGTTATTCATAAAAAAAAAAAAAACCAAAAAAAAAACAGTAATAATAATAAAAGTTATTTAGAAATTTATTGGTTTAATATCTTTAGTAAACTGTAAGAATTGAATATATAGAATATGAATATGAAGCTATTAGCCCCAAACGCAATGTCAAGATAATTTCCGATTTGAACTCAGGAAAACTTAAAAGGTATATGTTTCCAATTTTCCTTTCATATTTATATTACATGGATTCATATAATATATATAATATATGTATACCTCCATGATAGACTCTATATAATCAAAGGGTATAATAAAATTGCCATTACGTTTGTGACTCACAGAAGGAGAGGGGGGGGGGGGGGGTAGATATAAACTCAAGTATATGGATCGTATCAGAATCGAAAAATAAATCGATTTAGCTATGTACGTCCGTCCGTCCGTCTGTCCGTCTGTCATAACTCAAAAACTAAAGGAACCAACAGGATCTTGAAATTTTCGCAAATTCGTTTTTTTGCAATAGCTGCCATCGCTATTTAAATCCAGCCATTTTGGTCCATGGGTTCGGGTAGTTGCCATACAACTTCTTATTTTATATGAGCATTACTCTCCACCTAATGAAGCTGGGTGTCTGAAATTTTGCCATAAATAGTTTGGTGTAATGGCCAAAGTTACAACAAAATTTGGTTGGTATACTGCAGAGGGTTCGAGTAACTGCCATACAACTCCTTCTTTTATATGACTACACTACACTTAATAAAGCTGTATGTTTGAAATTTGGACAAAAGTAATTAACCGCATGATATAATGTATATTTTATGGTCATATGGGTATCCCAGAGTTGACACAGTCTACTCTACTACACTCTTCCTCGTTTTTTTTTTGTTTTTCTTCTATTTAATTTCATATATTAAATTCATTTTAAGAATGTCCTTTTATTAAAAATAAAAAAAAATATATAAAAGCTCGATTATTATCCGATTTACAAAACAAAAGAATATAGATGTCCTTTTTTTCTATAATTTTATCTTCTTTTGTTATTTTGTTCTTTTAAGGACGAATTTTTCATAATATTTTATGTGTATATTTTTCTACATATATCTATATTAATGTATATATATATATATATATGTGTTTTAATAAAAATAATTTTATTATTACATATAATGTATGTATGTATAAGTGTACAGCTTATTCTTGTTTTGCAAAAAAAAAAAAACGGAAAATGAAAATTCAATATTGGAAAAATTGGTTTTTATTGGAAAAATTCTTTTTTGTAGTTATGGTTTCTTTACTAATATTTACATATTAATATACATAGCATAATTATGTATGTACATAATATAATTTATATATGTTTATGTTAAAATGATAAAAATTTTTGTTTAAAAAAACAGTTATGAATGTATAAAGGTGCTCAATATACCGTTCTTGTAATAACAGAATGAAAAATCGCTTTTGTGATCCTATTTGAATCCCTGAGTATTATCCAAGACAAGAACCCAGATTTAAGATTTTATTGAAAATTAAAGTAATTTCACATCTCAGGAACATCTTATTGTGGTGAAAGAGCTCTAAACAAGTTCAGGCTATAAAATGGAGTTTTCAAGTTAACAGGAATGTTTAATTCCCTGTGATGGACCTTCCTTTTACAACAAAGTAAATTTCCCTTAACTTACAAATTTTATCATATATCCAATCCTTAACAAAAAAAATGGAATTTTAGTGCGGTCACATAGGAAAGGTTAGGAGGCAGTTACAAGAGCCAAATTTTAATTTTCCTGCATAAGATCGTGTCAAAGTACACCTAATTCCAGTTTACATGAATTGTAATTACGCGATTTGAAATATGATTTAATTCTCTTTTTACACGATAGGATTTGAAATAACGCGATTTAGGAAACATGGATCAATCCGTTTTAAAACCATTTGATTTCCAAAAAACCAAATTTATTAAGAGAAAAATAATAACTTTTTTAATGCGATTTTCTTTTAACACGGATTTACGTGAATTGTATTTATCGCGCAAAAAGAGAATTAGATATATATTAATAGATACAATAATTTCTAATACCAAAATTTTTCTCATTAATCTGTAGTTAGAATACTAATAGCATTTCCAAATATAAATTCCAAATTAATATGAATCAATTTTTATTATAATTTTTACTTGAATTAAAGATATTTTTACTTTAATTGAAAATTTTTCATTTTAATTAAAGATATTTTAATAAGAACATATTTACTGCCTTAAAAATTGGATTAAAAGTGAATATTTATTGAAAATTAAAATGTCTTCAGTTAAAGTAAAAACATTTTATGTAAAAAAAAATTCTTGAGTTAAAATAAAGCAAAATTCACTTGAATTTAAAAAGTCTTCAGTTACAGTAAAAATTAAATCGATTATGTTGAAGTTTAATCGATAACATCAAATCAAGTTAAACAGTATTATTAAATGTAGTCTAAGATTATATATTACCAAAAGTGCTTAGAGACGATTATTAAAACTATTAGTTCTCTCTATTAGTTAGTCTTATCAATGTACACATAACAAACCCAACAGACGGACTAAATAAATAAAAAAAAAATATTATTTCAAAAAATTAAAAGACTAAAATTCAAAAAATCTGAAAAATTTATAAAATAAAAAAAATTTTAGTACTATATGTATTAATAATCGTTTGCTACCTTTTCATTGAAAAAAAAATCAAAAAGAGAAAAAAAAGGGATACCCACTACACTATTGTCAAAGATCTCTCTTTTTCTGTTATTTTTCTGTTATAATTCCTTTCATTCTTTACTTTTTATTTGATTCAACAAAAGAGAAACAAAAAGAGAATTCGAATTTTTTGAAACTTATATAACGATAACATATGTATATGTAGATGTGAAATGGTATTTTGTTGTTGTTCTTAATAATTCTTTAATAATTTGATAATATTAAACAATTTGCTTGTTTTTTTTTAATTTAATTTAATTTTTTTAAGAAATTATCTTCTCATATATACGTATATATATATATATAGGAAGATATATATATATATATGTATATATATAACAAAGAATTTATTGAAGAATAATTAATTTTTAATAATATTTTTAATCATTTTTTTTTTCAATAAATTTATTCGAAATATTTCAATATTAAAAATTTTTTTGTAAATTAAATAATAACCGAAAAATAAAATTCAATAAATTGTGGAAATAATGATAACATTAAAAAAAAAAAAAATTCTTTTTAATTAAATATTACCCAAGTTATTGTAAAATTATAATTTTATAAGATAAAAAGAAAACAATGAATATTTTAATGAATAATTAATTGCAATTTTTAAAGAATTTGTAAGGCATTCATTGGAAATTTTATTTTTTGTAGGTATTTTTATAAATAACCGAATTTCGAAAGTATAAGTAGTCTTCGTGAGTTCATAGGTTGGCTTCAATCCATCTCAGCTAACTTCACAAAACTATAAGATTATTCTACAAGTCCGTGAAATCTGTTTTATTTTATTGGAGAGATACTGGGTATAATGAACTTTGGTATGTTGCACTAACTAGATATAAGTTAGGAATAGTAACATGTAGAACAAACTAAGTATTAAGTATAGCGTCCTTAGAAACGTTAATACCATCAGTGACAAATGTAAGGCGTTAGATTTGCACGCTCAAAACAGAATAATCTTGGTTTAAAAAGTTTGAGATGACTAGAGTCAAAGGAGCTCAGTTTTGAATAGAAAGGAGTGAAAAATTTTGGGTAAGAGGTAAAAGACGATTAAGAGTTACAGAGAACTGGAGTTCGGAGGGGATTTGTAGAATAATATTATTGAAGACTAAATATAAACATATCAAGTACTTTTATTTTGACTTCAGTAAAATTCTGAATCTCAAAAACAACATATCTGAATATATTAAGTAAATACCTGTTTATCTATATATATAAAAGCGAAAGTTTGTATGTTTGCATGGAGCGAATAAACTCCTAAACTGCTCAGCCGGTTCTCATGAAAATTTGTATGTAGAGGTTTTTTGGTTCGGAAAGAAATCTAGGATTCAAAATTTTGTTCTATCGGACCGCCAAGTTATACGCCAAGTATTTAAATGTTTTAGTTCTAAAATCAAAACGATTTGACCGATTGGCTTCCAAATTTGTGTACGTGATGCTCCTTGAGAATTGAGTTGACACTATTAAAAGTTTTGAAATTTATTAAACCATGTCGGCCAAAAAATTTTGGAAGCAAATTACGTCCAATTTTGCACAAAGAGAAAGTCTCAAAAAATTTTTTGTTTATAGTTTCGTTATCTCATTGTAGCACAGCGGTTTTTTACACATTTCTTCGTTACTCTAAATTATAAACGGTTTGACAGGTTTAAGTAAGTTAAGTAAATTACGTTAAATTTTGGAAAGTAGTTAGTATTTCTTTGAATTACAGAAAGTTTAAAAAACTACTAGAATAATACTAGAAAAATCATTTAAAAAAAATTGCTTTAATACATTTTAAAATTAACATTTAAACCATGTGTAATTTTTGTGTTAACATTTTGCAGTAACATCAAGAGTGTGTCAGCACCAGAGTGGCCTAACCCTCATGCAAAAAAAAATTTTTTTATTGTTTTAATCGATCGTATATGATTTCTAGAGTCGATGGTATTAATTTGCTATTTCAGAAAATGGGGTTTTCCCTATTATTTATAGCAAAAATTATTTTGGCTTTCCAATATTTAAAATTTTTTTAAAATCCAAAGTGGCCTAATCCACATTTTTGGTTAGGCCATTTTGGCTTTAAAAAAATTTCAAATATTTTATGGAGTGCATTGTAGTTTTATTACTATATTGTGTTCAAAAAATAATGTATTGGTAAAAATTAAATTATTTAAACAAAAAAAAAAATATATATATATATATATATATATATATATATATATATATATATGTATACATTTTATTTTTTTATTTTTATTTTTCATACAAACAGTAAAAATAAAATTAAAGCAAATTGAAATAACAATATCACAATAATTTTATATCTAATATTTATATTTAATTTACGCACGTGCGTTAATATATAAATGGACTTAAATAACCTATCCTTAATCCTTCATTAAATTTTAATTGCAATTAATTACATTTTAGTTGCATTAAACAACGTGTTCTATTAACGGAATTCAGTTTGTTATTAATTTTTTTATAATTTCAATTTTATTTAAAAATATATAAATATACGCATATTTAAAAATGTATATATATATATTATACATACATATGTGTAATACCATTATAAATAGAAAATTTGGTATACCAATTTCATCCATTTAATAATTCATCAATTATTTCTTAAGTTAGTCTGATCTTATTAGGTACCTACTCTGTGTAATTTTTAAATTATTTTTTCCTTATCTTAAATATGCGTAATAAACTTATTTTAAATTCAAGAGCAAGTGAATGTTTAATTATCTATATTCTTAGCTTATAACAATCACCAGTGATGGAAAAATTAACCCTAGTTTTTCACTTCTCCCGGCATTTACATAATATTACTTATTTAAAAGCTTTTGTAATTGTTTTAATTTTAAATTTAGATATTTGTGCAAGATCTGAGTCTGATTACTCGCAGCCTAATCAAACTTCAGATGTATCATAATTTGAACACCAATCCCAGTCAAGGTATTTTGTGTTGGTTCAAGAGTCAATTGTTAAAATTTGAAAACAATTTCCATTTAATATTTTTTTTAAATATTCAATTAACGCGGCAGAAAATTTTTCAGTTTGAGATATTCAGAAATGATTTTATCCTTCTCCTAAATCCTATCTCAAATGTTAGCGTATGCAAATGCGAGGAAAATTTCTGTTGATAAACTAAAAGATTTGACAAACACTACAATATATTCCACTAATTTATCATGAACTTCATGAAAATCTGCAAACTCAAACTGTTGTAGAGTCGGAGTCGGAGGAGGAGTAAAAACTATAATATTTTTATTTGTTTAATTATTAAGAATTTAAGAAAAATTACTTATCATTAGCTTAAATAAAAAGATATTACCTTATTTTTTATCGAAAATATTTTAAATTTTTTTTTAATTTTTTGTACATATATGAATTATCTTTAATTTATTTTTTTATTGAAATTTATCTTTGAATTTATTTTCTAATTAAAATTACTTTGTTTTAAGAAAATTAATTTCTAGAGGACCAAAAAATATTGATAAAAAATAAATAAATAAGAATATAAAATTTAAAAAATGGCCTAAGCCACCAGATTTTTTATTTATTTTCATTTTAGGATAATGCCAAAGTGGCCTAACCCACAAAAAAGGACTTTTTTTAAGGATAATTAAAATTTAAAAAACGTGGTGAAAAGCAAATGAAAAACTAAGAATAATTTGCTTTTGTTTCACTTAATTTGCTCTTAAATAAAAGATTTAACAAGCTTTTTAAAAATTAAAAATTTTAAAATGCATTTATTTCCGAATAAACTCAATGTGGGTTAGGCCACTCTGGTTCTGAGACACTCAACTTAAATTAAACCTCCATTAAGAGGCGCAGCAACGCGGACCGCTTATTAGCTAGTATTTAATAAATCCGAGAATAATTAAGTAAAAATTCTAATTTGAACACAAGATTCTATAATACTAGTAATTTAATAAATTGTAAAGAATTTTAATTACAAATACGATTATAAAGACGAGTTTTAAGTACTTGTCCACCATAATCGTATTTCTAACCGCAATGACACTTATCCAATATTATTTATCCAGGTTTTCAACCACTAATCGGTGATTAAAAGTGGTTTGAAAAAAAAAATTAAAAAATATTTTATTAAAGACTTTGTCAATTTCGTAATTAGTCAAACTGACAATATTTTCAAATAAAATAATATATTAAAATTACTTTGGTGTTTGTTTTTTTTTTTTTTTTTTGATTGACATGGACATTTTGTATTTTCTGTTTAATTTTTTCCTTTAAAAAATTTAAATATAAAAAATTTTTGAATGAATTTAATTTATTTTCAGTTTAAATTTTGTTTTTTATTTTTATTTTAATTTAATGTAAAAATAAATTTAATATTAAAAGAAAAACAAAAAGTAAAATGAAATTTTTCATTAAAAAGTTAAATGAAGATTGTATTCACTTAAGAGTTTAATGCATTTAGCTTTTACTGGCGCCAATAATGTGGTTTTTTAATTATTATAATTATAATATTAAAATATATATTTTGTTCAATAATTTTTCATTTAAGTAAATATAATTATAATTTTTAATTACTTTTACGATAATGCATGAACAAATCGTTTTATGTTTTTGTTTTTTAATTATATTTTTATTTTTTTTTTTTTATTTTTTGATTGATAATTTTATTACAAAAAAAAGTAAAATGAAGTGAAACACACATACATATGTTATGAAACACTTAATGTGAATCACACTTTTATTTTAAATTAATTTCGCTTGTAATTAATGTATTCGATGTGTGCTCTATTCTGCAAGCTTAAATTTAACAAAATTTTCGAAATTAATTGACATGTTTTTTTAGACAAATCTTTGATTGAATTCTGAAGTTTTGATTAAATTATAATTTTAATTATTTTGAAAGATTTTAAGTGTCACTACTGTAGTAAGAAATAAAATATTAAATTCAACTGTCATTTATTGCTGTACTTTAATTTTAGTTGTACTATTTTCTAAAATACTGTGTTTTGTGTATTAGTACTTAGTAGATACATCTACTACTTGAAATTATATTTTTATTTTTGTATTACAGTTTTCTTTTGTAATAAATCATTCTTATTTAACCGCTTAGTAACACTTCTTCAATTGAGCTTAAGTAAGTTAAACCTACTCTTAAATCTAAACAATTCAAACGTAGCACTAGAGAGTTTTTAAAAGGAAACCGTTACTAGAATTTAGTAAACTTTAAAAAAATTGGGCAATTCGTTTTAACGAAAATTATATACAAACACGGCTAAGTCAACAGTTATTTTAAACATATTGAAAGCCCTAAATTTTGAAGTCATCCCTAACAAATTAATAAATCATTTCTGCAAAACATATTTTTTTTTTCATTATAAGTCATTTCTCCCTTAACAATTCTGCATTTAGTTT